>APFE030811293.1:211592-274723 GCA_000404065.3 Pinus taeda
GTAATACTAATAATAATATATAATAGATATGATTATATTCCTTAATATCTAATAGGAAGAAACAAATAGAAAGAGTGACCTAATCATAAAGAAGGGGAAGGACCAGAAAGAGACCCAAAACCAGAAGGATAAACCCTAACGCAAGCAAAGAGGAAGAACAGGGGGGGGGGAAGGGAGCAAGAGAAAGACTAGGATGAAAGGGTAGGGATCCAACATCTATTGATCTTCTAGTTGTCATCTCTGTTGAGATTGTTAGGCCTTCTTTCGATCTCAATAGCTTTCCTAAATTTACGATGATGGAACTGAGCAACCTTGGCAACAACCTTGGCCTCTTCAATACACACCTGATGCTTGGTCTTTTCCACATGCTCTACCAGTGCTGAAGACTTGGATCTCCCATGTCTTAGGTCAGCCGCATGTTCGCTGATCCTCTGATGGATGGAGCGCCTTGTTTCCCCAATATAAGGGGTGTTGGATCAAAGGCTCCCAAATGGGCCTGTCCTCGTTTTAATTAAATGCTCAAAATGAATATACAACTAAATAAAAGTCTCTACAGATGGAATAGAATGTAAAAATGGATTCAGAACACTTGAATCCTTCAGGATTGACTACTGGTTCACCTCCAATGGATACCTGCAACCCTATACAGTTCTCACAATATTGGGCCCTAGTGGCTCCTAGAACTTACACGGCTCCAAAACCTCTGCAAATGACCTTAGATGGCTGTAAAACCTATGCCAATGGCTTTAGAAGGTTGAAAATACCTAAAAAAAAAAAAAAAAAAAAAAAAAATTCATCCAAAATGGACTTTTCTAGCCAGAGTTATGGCCCATTAAAGTTTTCCTCCAGTTATGCCTAGAAATACTCCAGCTAACTTTAGTTGGAGTCCAGCTAACTCCGCCAATTATGGCGGGTCTGCCAAAATCACCACCTCCACCAAAATCTCTGCCAAATCTGCTATAACTGCCGGCTGACTGCAGTTTAACTCCGCCATATGACCAGAAATTAAGGCGTGTGGGAGGTTTGCATTGGATTTCGTGTCAAAAAAGTTATGGTTTATAGCCTAGTTTAAACTTCATAATATGTTTCCACTATATTCATAACATGACTCGCCAATTTGGTGGAATGGTAAAGCACTGCATTGTTGAACCAAAGGTTGTGTTTTCAAACCACCATTTGACCAAACATTTTTGGAAATATATGCCCCCATGTATGCTGACATCACCTTGGGCCACGTGGTGGCCTCTAGGCCTGCCATGTGGCAACCTGTGATTGGATTCCCAAAAAGGAATATTCCATCGAATATTCCAAGGAATATTTTGTGGAATATTCTTTTTTAATTTTTTTTTGAAAATTCAAAAATTAAGGGTTATTGAGCGATTTTGTTTTTGTCATAACTTTCTGATATGGCGACCATTTTTCGAACCGTTTGTGGTGCCGGAATCAAGAGAACGAGCTCTATCCAGTCATTGAGGTTTGAGTTAGTTCTAAGCACTTTTATTTTTGAGCATTTTATGACACTTGGGACATGAGCCCCTGATCACGCCTCCCCATTGGGAAGCTTGTGGACCCCAAAAGCCTTCCATTAACTGTTAGAGAGGTGAGGGTACAACACCCTCACTTTGTCAACCTCCATCCACTTTGCCTTATTCGATTTGCTGCCTTTGAAACCAACCCGAACATAATCTACATTGCCCCTCCTTGAAGTGTGTGTCCTTCTGTCAAGGATTGTATCTTATTTCATCTCATCTAAGAATTCTGGTGAGAAATCTTCTATAGATTGCAGCCAAACAGTGCTTTCATGATCAACGATCAAAGGAGGTTCATACAAATGTAAGTTCTCCACATTAACAAAAGAATACATTTGCATGTAGGAAGGCAAATCTAATTGAAAAGCATTATTTCCAACCTTCCTGAGGATTTTGAATGGACCATAACGAATAGGCTTCAGCTTTTTACCTTCTCTTTGCATCCTTTCCTTACTAATGTACAACCATACCTCATCCCCTTCTTGAAACTTGTGATGGACTCTATGCTTGTTGTGTCTTTCCTTGTACTTGCCTTGACTCTTCTCAAGCTGTTCTTGAATTTTCTGATGTATTTGTTGAATTCTTTCAATGAATGAATGAGCTTTATCAATATCACTATGTCCCTCAATGGCCACATCTTTCTCAAGAATAAAATCAAGAGGTGATTTTGGAAAGTAACCAAAACAATCTTCAAACCATGAGGTGTTTTTGGAAGAGTGCTTGGCACGGGTGTAAGCATGCTGTATGTAGTGCAAATGTTCATCCCAAAGCTTGGGATGCTTGCTACAATATCCTCTCAAGAGGTGCACAATGGTTCTGTTCACAACTTCGGTTTGTCCATCTGTTTGCAGATGGAAAGAAATACTTTTCTTCAACTTTGTGTCCATCATCTCCCATAGGTTGGACCAAAAATTCCCCACAAATATAGAATCCCTGTCACTAATAATGGAAGTAGGGAAACCAAAGTGAATCCATACATGATGAAAAAATAATTCAGCAGTTTTTTCAGCAGTTATAGTTTTCTTACAAAGCATAAGTATACACATTTTGCTGAAACGATCAACTACTACATATAAATAATCATGCTGCTTTCTAGATTTTGGCAAACCTCCTACAAAATCGATAGAGATGCTCTCCCATGGTCTAGAAAGTACCGGAAAAGGAGTATACAAGCCAAGCTTCCTATTACTAGGCTTGCTTGTAGCACATAATGAACAACCTCTTACGAACCTTGAAACATAATCTACCATGCGAGGCCAATAACAATACCTCTGTAGATGTGAAACTGTTTTGCTTACACGAAAATGGCTAGCAATAAGAGAAAATGAGCTTCTCTTATGACATTTGATCTCTCCTGTGGTATACACAACTTTCCCAAATGAAACAACAAATTGTTATGCATGTGATAGTCATTTTCCTCTACATGATTCCCTTTACTCAAGACACATCTTTAAAGTCATCATCAAATGCATACTGTTCTATGTAGCTATCACGTACAATGGAATCATTATTAAGTAAAGTAACAACACCAATAATAGGCTTTGAAAGCATATCAACAACTTTATTCAGAGTGCCTTTCTTATACCTTATTACCAAATGGAACGGTTGCAAGAAGCCCATCCATCTGAAGTGTCGTGACTGTTGTAACTTGCTTTGTGATTGCAAGTACTGTAAGGGCTGATGGTCGGTATGTATAACATTTTCTTTGCCCATCAAATAGTGTTTCCACTTTTTGACGCTTTGTACCAATGCATACAACTCCTTATCATACGTAGGATAATTTACAACAGCACCATTAAAAGTTTCAGAATGAAAAGCACTAGGCTTACCATGCTGTAGAAGAACTGCACCCATGGCATAATCACTAGCATCAATTTGCATCTCAAATGGTTGTCTCAAATCTGGTAATGCAAGGACCAGAGTTAAACTAATCTTCTCTTTCAAAGATTCGAAAGCTTTTTGCTGCTTTCCTCCCCATTGGAAAGCACGCTTCACACTTGTTACTACATGCATAGGAGCTGCTATAGAAGAGAAGTTAGAGATGAACTTCCTCCAATATTGAGTTGCACCCAAAAAACTTCTTACCTCTGTAATGGATTTGGGAGTAGGTCACTTCACAATAGCCTCAATCTTAGTAGGATCAATTCTCAAAGCACCTCCTCCTACTATGTGTCCCAAATAAACCAAAGAAGTCTTTCCAAATTCACACTTTGACATTTTAAGAAATAACTGATTCTTCTTCAAAACATCAAGTACTTTCCTAACATGCATCACATGATCTTCTCTAGACTTGCTGAAAATTAAGATGTCATCTAAGTAGACAGTAACAAAATCATCAAGAAAAGGACACAAGACATCATCCATTACCCGCATGAAATTTGCAGGTGCATTGCACAAACCAAACGACATCACAAGCCATTCAAAGAGTCCTTGTTTGGTTTTAAAAGCTGTCTTCCAAATGTCACTTTCTTCAATTCTTTCTTGATGATATCCACTGCGCAAGTCTAACTTAGTGAAATATCGAGCATCTTTCAGCTGGTCTAGCAAATCATCTATCCTTAGGAGTGGGTAACGATTCTTTACCGTTATCTTGTTCAAGGCCCTGAAATCAACACACATACGCTAAGTGCCATCTTTCTTTGGAATCAGCACAATCGGTGACCCACATGGCGAAGTACTTGGCCTTATGAAACCCTTGTCCAACAAGTCCTTGATTTGCTTCTTTATTTCAGCATTCTCCATAATATACATGCGGTACATGCCTATGTTTGGAAGAGGACAATCTGGATGCAAATGGATTTCATGTTGAATCTCCCTCTTAGGAGGCAAACCTGTTGGCTCCTGAAATATCTCATGATATGCATCAGCTACATCATACAGATCTGATTTAAGTTTTGGATCACAATTGTCAAATGACTCATGATTCACATCAACCTTGGGCTTAATCATAAGAAGAACAAAATTCTTACTTGAATTGACCAGTCTTTTTACTTGTCTTGCATTCACCATCGCTATATTTGTCTTCTTACGATGAGCTCTAACAATGAACTCCTTGCCATATTTGAAAAGATGATATTTGTTTTCATGGCGATGAAAGATAGCTTTCCTGTCAAACAAGTAAGGACTTCCCAAAACAATTCCTGCTATATCAAAAGGTACCACATCAAGTTAAATTGTGTCAATAAAATGTGCAGTAATTGCAAAGCGCAATGTGCACTTTCTTGAAACTTGAAATTTACATCCTTGCAAATCCATCCAAGTGGATATGGCTTCAGATGTGGAACGGTCTCATGTTTAAGCTGATTGACCAAGTCTTCTGATATAAGGTTTGCTTGTGACCCACTATCAAAAAGTGTGTCAATCTTAATATGTTTTGAAATCACCCTCACATGAAACAGTTCAATTCTTTCTTCCTCATTAGGAGCTTGTACATGACAGTTTGAGGTACTAGTGCTGGCTTGAATTTCCATTTCTTTTCCCTTCAATTTTTTCAAACCCATGGCTGTAATTTTGGTTTCATCACCTGAATCATCCCTTAAATATTGTGGTGTAGATGTAGTAGCAGTAGTTTTCTGTTTCCCTTTGGATCTGTTAAATTGAGGTCTTTTTTCAGGATGTAATTTCCAACAGTTTTTCTCCTCATGGTCTGGTTTAGAACAATGTTTATAGATCACTTTCACACTCTCCTGTTTGATAGATGCATTCTTTTTGCCCTTTCCCTTGGAGTTTTTCTCTTTGTTTTTCCCCTTGGCGGGCTTGTTTCTACCCTCTTCAAATGTTTTTTTCCCCTTGCCTCTAAATGGGTAGCTTGGACACAAACCTCATCCAGGCTAGTAGGGTTAAACATCAAGATGGTGTGTCAAAGGTAGCTATGCAAGCCACCAATATATTTCAGAAAGGTTTTGTGGGTCTGTAAATCTGCCCCTAACAAGAGAGTTCTTCTCCTGAATTCTTGGGTGTAGTCTTGGACACTCTGACCCTTAAGTTGTTTGAAATTTTTCCAGTTTATAATGGCTTTTTGCATGTGAGCAAGAGGATAATTTTTTTTTTTAATGGCTAACAAAAATTTAGTCCATGTTAAGGTAACCTTACCAAATTTCTTGATCTCCTCTTTGGTCTTGGCCTCCCACCAGACCAATGTTGCTCCATCCATTCTCAAAGAAGCCAACTGAATCTTTGTGGCATCATCATGCATATTCTAGATCCTCAGTAAACTTCCAACTACCTAATCCAGTTGTCAAGATTTTCTGCATTCACTTCACCATTAAACATAGGTAATTTGAATTTTACATCAAGCTTCAAAAAAGGACTTTTCCAGAGGATCTATGCTTATGCACAGAAGAAGAATACGAGGAAGAAGAGGAAGGAGGTGATGATGGGGGTGGTGGATCACCATTACCTCCATGTCCTTTCTTGGAATGATCTTCATCCTTCTTACCTCCTAAAGAGCCCTCTCCTTCATGTGGATGTTTGGACCCTTCTCCAGCCAATTTCTCAATTCTTTCTTGGTACAATATCCTCACCATTTCAGTGAGGTCCAAGAAAGCCTTTCTGAAGACTCTTTCTTCTTCTTTTGGATCCATGTCTGCAGAAATTTCTCCTTCCTATTTAGACATTCTTGAAGCTTCTGCTGAGACTCTTGAGGGTGAAATTGAAGGTGGAGGTGATGGCTCTCTAGCCTTCCTTGACCGAGGATTCTCTCATTCTCTAGTCAATTGTCCTTCCCCTCTTTTAAGTTTCAACTTGGTAAGCATTAATACTTGTAAGACAGTTAGAAGATCTTTGCACAAAAACAATCAAAAGACAACTACACCAGAGATTGACTGAAAGAGCGTTTATCTACTTTGAAATTGTATAACAAGAGCATTTCGAAGGCTTCCTGGCTCGTTTCAAGCTCTATCTATAACTTATTTGACTGCTTTTGATACAAAGAAACAACAACATAGCTCTGATACCAACTTGATGAAATTTTAAATTACTTGTAAATGGTTGGAAAGGTATTCAATTCAGCAATAAACATGTTTAAAATATGCCCATGTCTTGCAGTAAAAAAACAAATGAAATTTTCAGCTACTCATGACCCATTTAAGCATAGCATAATTATTTCCTTTTACTATTTAATACACTAAAGCGAATTTGTTTTGCAAAATAAATCAACCACAAATGCAAAAGAAGTTGATAAAGCATTTCACCCCTCCTGGGCTACGTCTGATGGGTCTAAGGCTCCCAAATGGGCCTGTCCTTGTTTTAATTAAATGCTCAAAATGAATATACAACTGAATAAAAGTATCTACAGGTGGAATAGACTATAAAAATGGATTCAGAACACTTGAATCCTTTAGGATTGACTACTGGTTCACCTCCAATGGATACCTGCAACCCTATACAGTTCTCACAATACTGGGCCCTCGTGGCTCCTAGAAATTCCATGGCTCCAAAACCTCTGCAAATGACCTCAGATGGCTGTAAAACCTATGCCAATCGCTTCAAAAGGTCAAAAATACCCAGAATAAAAAAAACATTTCGTCCAAAACAGACTTTCCTAGCCAAAGTTATGGCCCATTAAAGTTTTCCTCCAGTTATGCCTAGAAATACTCCAGCTAACTTTAGTTGGGGTCCAGTTAACTCTGCCAATTATGGCGGGTCCACCAAAATCACCACCTCTACCAAAATCTCCACCAAATCCACCATAACCACCGGCTGACTGTAGTTTAACTCCGCCATGTAACTGGAAATTAACGCGCGTGGGAGGTTTGCATTGGATTTCGTGTCAAAACAGTTATGGTTTATAGCCTAGTTTAAACTTCATAATATGTTTCCGCTGCATTCATATCATGACTCGCCCATTTGGTGGATTGGTAAAGTGTTGCATTGTTGAACCAAAGGTTGTGTGTTCAAACCACCATTCGACCAAACATTTTTGGAAATATATGCCCCAATGTATGCTGACATCACCTTGGGCCACGTGGCAGCCTTTGGGCCTACCACACGGCAACTTGTGATTGGCTGCCCACAAAGGAATATTCCATGAATATTCCAAGGAATATTTTGTGGAATATTATTTTTTTGAATTTTTTTGAAAATTCAAAAATTAAGGGTTATTGGGCGATTTTGTTTTTGTCATAACTTTCTCATACGACGATCGTTTTTCGAACCGTTTGCGGTGTCGGAATCAGGAGGACGAACTCTATCCAGTTTTTTAGGTTTGAGCTAGTTATGAGCACTTTAATTTTTGAGCATTTTACGACACTTGGGACATGAGCCCCTGATCACAAGTAAACACCCTTCATGTCCTTAGGGTTAACGGGATCTTTCACTGATCAGAGGGAATTGCGAATGGTGTTGAGGGGCCTAAAAGTTGAGGGGATATCATACCTCTTAAATATCTGAGCAATATTGTCCATGGTTCCTTGGACATAGGGGAGATGGACACCTAGACGTCACTCTTTTGGCTCTTTCTTACTTAACGCATTTTTAGAGGCTTTACGGAAAGCCTTCAGACCTAGGCACCTACTATATCCATTCTGCACAAAGACATTATGGAGATGGGATCTCTCCTTATCGAATCTCTCACAATCAGAAATCCTAAGGGCATGAGTAGAGAGGGTGTTAAGAACACCCATCTTCTGAGCAGGGAAATGATGGAATCGGCATGAAGATACTGCTTAGTATGCACTTTCTTCTAGAACATAGAGTGGGAGAGATAGCCATCCTTATTCCTAGATATAAGAATATCTAGGAAAGGGAGGCAACCATTGACCTCTTTTTGCATGGTGAACTTAATGGCAGAGGACTGGCTAGTGAGGTGATTAAAGAAATGGTCCAGCTCCTCTTGGCCATGGAGCCAGATGACATTAGTGTCATCTACATACCTTTTCCAAAGCTTTGGAAAGAGACGAGCTGAGGCTAAAACTTTGGCTTCGAAATCTTCCATAAATAGATTCGCAACAATAGGGAAAAGAGGGGAACCCATGGAAACCCCACAAGTCTATTCAAAGAACTCACCCTCAAAACAGAAGAAGGTGGAAGTGAGACAGATCTCAACCAGATGCACTGTATCGAGATCTGTAAGGCGATAGATCACTTCCAAGGCCTCCTTTATAGGGATGCAAGTCTAAAGGGAGACCACATCAAAGCTGATGACAATGTCCTTGGGGCTAAGTTTAAAATCCTCAAGCTGCTTAATGAAGGATGCAGAGTCTTTCACGAAGGACTCAGTGCGGCCAACTAGGAGCTTAAGTTTAAGGGAAAGGAACTTAGCTAGAAGATAGGTTGGACTGCCAATGGTGTTGATGATAGGCCTTAGAGGGGCCCCTTCCTTGTGAATCTTCAGTAACCCATAGATCCTAGGAGCAATGGGACTGCTTTCAATGAGCTTATGGCCCACAGAACTCACCGAGTTATTAGATTTGATGGCAAGAGCTGAAGTGAGAAACTTGCCAATGAGGCATGCAAGCTTCAAAGTACTGGAAGGTTTGTTCCTAAGTCAACTTCTTGGATAATGAGCTGATGTTGACAAGAAGTGACCTATCATAGGAGGGCCTTAATGAATCCCACATCTATGTCAAATGATTTTTTGGAGGTGAAAACAATCTGATGATACAATGTTCAGGAATGGCGGTCAAGAAAAATGGAGAGTGAAGGTATTGCAGTGGACGAGGCTTTAGCTGGATTGGTGAATTCTCTGAGTGACTTCTCTTGAACATATCGGTGACACTGAAATGGATTGGCATCATTAACCCCAAAAATGGATGGTACGAAGGACCAATGGTGATATAATGGTGAACAGAATAACCCAACCCGACTCAATCATGGTGATGGAGTGAAAGTTTCATGTTGAAAAGCGACCTCCAACCAATGAAGTTCTTCAAGTTTTATTCTGTTTTTTCCTAGTCATTACTGACCACTACCTCTTTATTCTTTTCAAGCTTGAGGAGGATAACATATGCTTGTTTTATAATTTTTCCTTCAGGCAAACCTGTCTCTATGTTTTAGTGAGCCTAGCGACAGTGAAACTCACTCTTGTCTAGATGGACAAGTTTGTCGCTATTGTTTTAATGAGTTTAAAGACAAAGATAACTCGGTCCTTTTCATGTTTAGAGAGTTTGAAAAGAGATAGAAAGGAAACTCTAGTAGTCCTTTTTCGTGGCATAATCCCTTAAGTCGAAAAAAGTATAAAATAATACGAAAGGGATGACTTTTCGATAGTTTTAGTGAGCCGGACTAGACAAGCACTCGATCTTTTTGTGTAATGATCCCTCAGGTCTAAAAATATTAAAATATAGAGGAGGGATGGCACTTCCCTTTACTTTAACGAGCTGGAAAGGCCAGTAGCTCAGTAATCTTTTCATATTTTACGAGTCTAAAAAGAGCTTAAAAGAGACTCGTTTTTGAGGAACAAGTGATATTTTCGGGTAGCAACTGGTTCTAGGTAAGTTTGGAACTTCTCAAACACAGCAGTGTAACGAGGGTGGCTAATAGAATCACTTGTCGTAGGTGTTCCTCAAAAGGGTAAAAAATCGAGTGGAGGTGTATGATCAGCTAAAAAAGTGGAGGTGACAGTAAGAACACGACCAAGGCTCAAAAGGCGGATAGCAATGCAATCACAAAGGTTATTTACCGAGGGTGGTTTCATTTTTAATGATATTGAATCTTTAGAAACTATGCTTAGTGGCGGGTTTATTTTTTAATGAGCTTGAACCCTGAGGTAACATTGCTCGTGAATAGTCAAAGATATTCAATTTACCATTAACACTATGTTCTTTTGATGGTCATACTAGTTCAATTACTCCATCGAATTGATTAGAAATGCAAATACATGCCTAAAAATGGAGTTAAAAACCAACATCTTACTTGAATTACATGAATAGTAACATAAAAATAGTTTTACATCTCATTTTTACCATTTCATTCTAATTTGGGATTGTTGGAGCTCTGGAGGTGTTTTCCCCCTTGAATTTCATCAGTTGATTTTAGGAGATCCGATGGACTATTTTCCACGTCGTCTGGACTAGGTAGGAGCTAACCCTGAGCTCTTCAATTGCATTCCTTATTTTTTTTTATTCTGAGCAACTTTTCTTGTTCTTTTGGGCCTCAGTGGTTTGAACAATTTGTTTTCTCCCCATTGCACCTGGTATGCATCAAAAAGTGCAATGCATACTAAGCTGGCCACTGGCCAGTGACTATGCATCCCACCCTGTACACAGCCAAGGTGCGATGGGCACACGAGGGAAAGTTTATGCAGTGTTTTCTCACGAAATTTTTTCCTTTTTTGGCCCAAATAAGGATCCTAATTCATCTCTTGTTTGTGTTTCAGAGATTCATCGGATCAAGATGGTAATTACATGGTGTGAACGCAAGTATGAAGAAGAGGACATGATTGCCTTACATGATCCAGGTACGATTATTGCATTGTGAAACTATGGCTTGCTCAAATTCTTCTGCATATCCAGCATGAGGCAACAAATCAATTTGTTGCAATATATTCTCGATGCATGGTATCCTACCAACCAAGTGTTCCAGATTAGAGGAAAATCCATCCTTTTGAAAGTCAAGGATATTTGCTTTTTGACTGGGTTATCGAGGCGTGGTGCCCCTCTCTCACTATCAAGATCTGCTCGTGGGGGTGAATCCATGAGGGATTATATTCGTCAGTTTTGTAGAGATGGATCACAGAGCAGGGAAAACAAGATTAGTATTTGAGATGTCACTGATCAGTCCTTGAGGACTATTTTATTCACATTTACTAGATTGGCTGGTGGCGTGGCTTTTCATTTTTCCAATAGGTCTTATATGCAGTACACCCTAGAAAGCCTTCAACCAAAGGTATTCAACTGGTGTGATGTAGTACTTTTGATTATAAAAGAACAACTTTCCAAGGTGAAGAATGGAATATACAAGAACTTTGGTTGTGGTTCCATTCTAACTTCTTTTGTCTTGGAGAGGATTCAACTGATGTAGCCACAATACATTTCACTCGGATTGCTAGCAATAAGGGAACCATAGATGCAGAGATGGGTCGATATCATGGCCAGAAATGTTGGTCAGTCATAGATTTCATTATCTGATGCCTTTTTTGAGTGGTTCTATCATCAGGAGATGGTCTTCGCAAAGTATCCATACATTGGGATGGATTTTTGAGGTGACCCAGATTTGGCGTTACCGGCTGGCGAGCAGTGGAGTGTCATAGGTAAAAAGATCTGACCATATTTTTGTTTATTGATTTTATAATATTCTTGTGTTTTTAAAAGTTATCAAGACTAATTATACTCATATATGTGTGCAGATATTGGACCAGTGTGACCAGCAGTGTGCCCGAGGGTAGCAGCTACCGTTCCAACAAGAGAGGCTGTAGGGAGGGTTGTCTTTCGCAATCTGGACATAGTAGAGACCTTTGCAGTATTGTAGGATCATATCGAGGGTATTACCCTTTGTATTCAAGATGTGAGGACTGATGAGTTACCTCTGAGATTACAATACCATACTACTGGCATACCAAGTCGATGGACTAGGCTTTTACATATGATCGTACAGGCGGTGACTTGCTATCACCAGCACCATTAGTCTAGGGTGCTTTCTTGCATTTTTGAGTTTTTTGGTTGTATGACTGATTTTTTCCTGGACACAGAACATTTTGTAAAAAACTATAAACAACTATATATATTTTTTATTTTCAGAGTTTTATTTTGGTTAAGTTATATGATCCTGATGTGGATGTTGATTGAAATTCTTTTTTCCTTTATAAATGCTACAAATGCTAATGAATCAGTTGATGTGTTTAATTTAATGGAAATTTGTTGATATTGTATAGAATAAAACTGCCTTTCCAAAATCCTGACCCTTAGGAACATATGATAGATAGCTGGATTCCGAACGGAATAGATGCCAATAAGTTGTAGGATGACGAGTTGTGAATCTAGCCTGACAACAAGTTGGCGTACGCCATGTGTGATGGCATCAGAGAGAATCTCCATCAACGCAATATACTCAGCGATGTTGTTCATTGATCAACCAATACATATCCCTCTGAAACTCACTAACTCACTGCTTGGATCAAATATGGCCCAGGCTACAGAATATAGATTTTGCGTACTATGACTAGCTCTATTGGCGTATCCAACGAATGATTTCGACAAGTCTAGCATCTGAAACAAACGAAAAGTAGATTACCTAACCAAAATGATCAATCTTGATGAAAACAAACTTAACAAAAGAATATAAACATATTACTACACTTAATACCTATTTAACAATATAGGGGCCCATCCACAATGGTTGGAACTTACCTGCTCCCAACTTATCGGATTCCTGATTGTATAACAAGACTAGGTCACCTTCTGAGAAGATACGAGGTTTGGCATTTTTATCAAACTGTGCCTTGACTCATTTCTTATGAGATTTGTTAGCCAAAGTGGCATCATGATAGGTTTCATCCAATTGGATTAGTTCCGAGAAATGGGCCTCTTCCTCTGAAGTTCTAGGGAGTAGATCGACTGCAAGCTTGAGAGATGAAATTTCACACTGAATTGGTAAGACCACTTCCAGGCCATACACCAACTGAGAGGGTGTAAATCTAGTCACATTTCTCACCAATGTCCTATATGCCCATCAAGCTGAGTATAGGATTCAGTGCCAACTCCATTCAATCATCCTTTGTAGCATGCACTTTAGGACTTTATTGATGGCCTCAACTTGTCTGTTAGCTTGCAGATAATATGGAGTAGAACTATTGTGGGACAATCCTAATTTGGCAGCCAATTCAACCATCATGTGATTGCAAAAATGTGATCCATGATCTGTGACTATAGCTTCTGGGACACCAAATCTAGAGACTACATGATTGAAGAAGAAAAGAGTAGCCGTTTCACCACTATTGTTTAATGTAGGCATCGCCTCGGCCCATTTTTTAAAATGGTCGATTGCGACTATGATATACTTGTGCCCCCCGGCCAAGGTGGGGTTACATGTCATGAAATCTATGCCCCATTTGGTGAATGGCCCAACAACAACTACTGGAGGCAGTGCTGTGGGCGGTAGTCTAGTTTTGCGGTCAAATATCTGACAAGCATGGCAAATTTTGACTGTGATTATGAAATATTTGAATATAGTAGGCTGGAAGTAACCTGCTCATAAGATATTTTGTGCCATAGCATAACCAGATTGATGCCCCCCACATGCACCTGAATGAAAATCATTCAGGACATTTTCAGCCTCCTCATGCGTGAGGCACCTTTGCATAACTATATTAATACCTCGACGGTAAAGTGTATCACCGACGATCATGTAGTCTTTGCTTCGTATTGAGTATGTCATTGTTCAGAGTGAGCGTTATTAGGCCTGTATGTTTGGGTTTGGAGATAGATTAGTATATCTCCATACCATGGATCATTTGATGATATAAAAAAAAAAGATTTGTCCATGATTGATGCTTTGGATGTTGAATCGTTGGACGATGATGGGAGGTTGTATAGTAACTCCACAGAAACTAGAGATTTCTTTGATTTGAATTTTATGAATTCCAGATCAAACTCTTGCAAAATGGCTATCCATTTTGAATATTTTCCCCTAGTAATTTACACGACAAAATGTAAGTCATAGGGTTGCAATCTGACAAAATGGTAGTTTTGCGAAAGAGAATATAGTGTCGAAATCTCTGTACTGCTTGAAAAACTGCAAGAGCTAGATTTTCAACATAGGAGTACTTGCTTTCTGTATCATCTAATTTTTGACTTAAATAATAGATGGGATGTTCAATTCCATTCTCTTCTTGTACTGAAACCATTGTGATTGTTGTATCTACTGCAACTAGATACAGGTTAAAGTCCTTTTGATAATCAGGAGTGTACATTAATGATGCTTTTATTAGGGATTCCTTTAGAGCATCAAAGGAAGCTTGCACAACCTAATCATAGTTGAAGAGCACTTATTTTTTAAAAAGACGTGTATAACCTTTAGCAAGTTCAACATAATTTGGAATGAACCTCCTCAGAAAGTTTTCTTTCCCTTGGAGTTTCTAAATTTGAAGCAAATTTGAAGGTGGAGGCATGTTGATGATTGCCTGAACCTTACATGGGTCAAATTGAATCCCATCCTTTGAAACTACAAAACCAAGTAAACGACCAAAATTGACACAAAACACACATTTGTGTGGATTGAGTTGTATTTTGTAGTGTCGGCAACGTAGAAATATAGCTCTCAAATGATGCGGATGATCAGTCTGCTTTCGTGAATGAGCCAGTAGATTGTCAAGATATGGTTGAACGATGTGTTTGATGTCATGGAAGGCATAATTCATTGCCCTCTGAAAAATTTTCCCCTTTATTCCTTAAATTGAGACATAGTTTATGGTATGTGAATGTAGCCCACGAACATATAAATGCAGTCTTTGACTAGTCCTATGGGCAGATGTTTATTTGATTGTATCCATAAAATCCATCCATGAATGAAAAGATTTTGCATCTGGCACATTCATCAATTATCTGGTCGATGAAGGGTGTGGGGTAGTTGTCCTTTGGACAAGCTTGATTTACATCCCTATAATTGACACACACTCTAATTGTTCCTTGCTTTTTCATGACAGGAAAAATATTCGATACCCAATCAGTTAGAGGAATGGGGTAAATGAAACCAGCATGTAAAAAAATTTCAACTTCTGTCTTGATGGCAACGGATTTTGTTAGGTGAACTTGTTGAAGCCATTTTCATACCATTTTGACATCTGGATACATCTTTATTTCATGTTCAACTATGCTCGAGTCAATGCCTGGAATCTCTTCATATGACCATGCAAATAAATCCTTGAACTCGCAAAAGAGAGCGCAATATATTTCTAGTTCTAAAGAAGAACAAGATTTGCCAACATGAATATTCTCTACAACATTAGGTTTGGTCGAGATATTTATGGCGATAATTTCTTCAATATTGGACAGATTTCACTAGGAATCCACTGTGTTTATATTATTTGATAGAAAATAAAAAATTGAAAGATGATTAAGGTCATTGGAAGAATATTCATTGTTATCTTGAAGATGGGAACGATGGTGGTAATCTTCCCAAGGTGCCTCTCCTATCATCATTGAATGAATGATTCCTTCATCTGTAACATGTATATGTGACCAAGGATATGAAGAGGTGCCATATTATAGAGATCTATCTATCTAAACACTTGATGAGTGTTGATTTGGGTTTACCATCTAGGCCAAGAAAATTGATTGCTACAAAATTTCTATGGGGCTTGGAGGTAATACCTGAAGATGATCCATGCTAACAAAATGTTTGGAAATCTTCTTAATCTCTGCTGATGTAGAAGATACCATATTATAGGTTTCCACCATGGCCATTTCCGCCAGATTACTTGAAGGTAGGAGGGAAAAAGCACCCATCAAGGCAGGGTCTTTTAGGAGGCCTACTCTGACATTTTGAAGTGATTGAGAGCTTCCATGTATCATTGGAATTCTTCCCGTAGCTTGTGAATTGTTGGGGAAAAAGGTTAGTTGATCAATGATTGTAATTCCACCTTCGAAGGGAAATGAAATCTTTCTAAAATATGTTGACACAGTAGTAGCCATAGCATAAATCCATGGCCTTCCCAGTAAGATATTGTATTCAACGTTTCCATCGATAACTTTGACTTCAATATCTACTATCTTGCCCCCTAGTTCAACTTGCAAGTTACTTAAAATCCCATATGGCATGTATGCTCATCCATCGAATGATGTTAATGTTGTTGATGATCTTGACAAGGGTGGTGAGCCTAAAGTTTTCCAGCAACTCATTGACATAATATAGGTAGATGCCCCCTCATCAATGATTGTTCGATGAATAGTTCTATTGAGGGATTTTACCTATACAAGGAAAGCGAGTTGAGCTGGTAGCTGAGGTTCGTATCCTTTATGGTTAAAGGCCACAACATTGGAATCTATTAGGTCAATCCCACCTATTGTTGATAATAGAGCCTACTTTTGGGAGGGGCAAATTTTGCAGTACTTCAAGTGTCGACATAGCGGATGGCAATTGAGCCAGATCCTCTACTATATTATAATTTTGTGTTGCTCGAGAACAAGGATTATATGTCGATTTATGTACTACTTCCTTTGGTGGTTTTATTGTTAGCTTAGGAATGATGGGTGGCACAACTTCAGACGAAGTTGTTGTTGAACTACTAGGTTGATTTGTAGCCTTGTTGTTCGGCATCTGTGGATTCCCATAATCTTTATTCCTTGTCAATATCAAAGCATCATTTTTCCATTTCGAAATGGACAACATAAGCACTTGGAATGGAGAAGCATTATTGATAGCAACCAGATTAGTTTCTGGGCTTGGAAATGGATCAGTCAATACCGCCCAGGTACTTGATTTCTTGAAGAACTTCGTGACCTTAGCTCGATGTGGACAATCTTTCATCTAGTGGTCCCCATCACATATGAAACATGGCTGAGTAGATTTATTTTTCTCGGTAGGGTTTTCAAAATAATTTTCAGGAGTTGAGTCTTCCTGTTTCTTCTTTTTGTTTTTCCCTTTCTTCTTGCCCCCTGGTTGCTTCAGTTCTTTGCTTTTGTCTGACAACACAACATTAACCTCTAAGGTAGTAAGTTTTTCATTTGCTTTTTTACTTGAAACTGCAAGGACCTTACCAGATGGGGCCTTTGCGGTTTGTGTACTTGAGGTGCCAATCACACCATCGCCGACATGAGTGTCCCTATTTGATTTAGGAGGAGGAGGAATGAAAAATTCTGGCCTAGGAGTGTCAGGAATTTTGTCATAGAGCATGCCAGACTGAGTATAGATGAAATATGGATATTGTGCATGAGAAATAACTTACTCTTCAATGAAAACTCCTCCCTTGGCCACATCTTCTGTGATAGAAGGTAACAATGACTTAATAAACCAATCAGCTAGAAGCTGATCAGGAACATATGTCTTTACCATTCAATGACACCGTCGCCACTCATGAGTATGATTAAATATGTGAGTGGTTATTGTCTGTTTAAAAGTGGTAAGGAGCTCTGTTCCTGTTTTCTACCTTATGGGTAAATGAAAATGGGTTAAAAAGGTGTTGGCCAGGGTGCTGAAGTTATCGAATGAATGTCTAGGAAATTCGATGTACCATTTCACTGCCAGACCAGTTAGCATTCGCTAGAAAAGGTGAAGCCTAATCGAATCATCATTGAGGGTGGTTAATGAACACCACAAATGAAAGGTCATTACGTGATTCGATGCATCTTCACTCGAATTTCCATTGAATTTAGGAATATCTGATGGAAGTTTATGAGGAATCACTGGCCACCAAGGGGCATAAGCAATTGGATCATTTGTTAGCTGGTTCAGATCTGGTAATTCTAAAGTTGCTACAAAAGGAAATTGTTGATTCAGGTTTAGCGAAGCATACCCAAGATAAGATGGGATCGCCTGAGCAGTGGGTCTTTGCATACCATCATAATGTATTTGATGCTAATAACTTTGATAAGGTTGATGGGTATAACCATTATAATATGATTGTTGGTAACTGTTTTGAACATACAGTTGCTCATTACCTGCAAAGCTTTGTTGCTCAGGTCCTTGGTAAGCTTGCTGGAATTGTGGTTGTTGGTATTGTACCAGCCATGGTTGTTGGACCATTTTTTGTTGTCCAATACTGGATGTTTGACCAAGATGAGGGGTGATAATACCCGTTTGAGCCTGAGTCTCTCCAGTTAAGGTGCCACTAATATGTGGTTGTGATTGAGTCATGGAGATAAGAGGTTGTTGTATTACGACCTGAGAGACTTAAGGTTGACATACAACAAGAAATGCTTGTACTTGTGACACTATCACAATAGAAGGTGTAGTGGGAATGTTTGACAGAGGTTGATTTTGTTGCATCGAATACACAACTCTTGGTTGTTGAGGTAGTATCAGTACCCAACCATTGGATGCTATTCCAGTTTGAACCGAATTTTGTTGGGAACTCTCATATGGTTGTTCTCCCAAAGGGAATAATGAAAAGGCATACTGCTCCCCATATGGAAGTAATACAATGTTCAAAGGGTAAATTGGTCTTTGGAGACTAAACTACCCAAATTGATACTAATGTGAAGGATCAATTTGCTGAGTCTCAAAATAAGAAATTCCAGATAAGATTCCAGACGAACAAATAGGAATAGACCATGCTATCGAAACAGTCCCTAGGTGGACTCCATCTAGCGATTGAGAACTAGTTGGAACAAATGGCATACTAGCAAACATTGTCGGAGTAGCAGCAGGAGGCTCTATTGTGGTTGTATTAGATGACACAGTCTTAGATGTTGATGGTTGTTCAGACATATTGAGTCTATCCAAAAGATTTCCTAGTGATTCGATAGGAACTTGCGATGAAGGGTGATTAAAAGAACTAACTTCTGTAGAAGAAGGATATAGGTGGATCTCAGTTCCAAAATACAATGTGGTACTAGATGGAAGATCCTCTACAATCTCTTCTATAACAATCAGTCCTGGTGGAAGAGGTAAACCATCAGGTCCGTAAAATATTTCCGGTGCCGAAGAAGGTATAGTTTCTGTAGTGACAGATACTGGAGGGGTGTAACCTTCTGAATCAGCCATAGTGGGAGCTGGTTTAGGGATAGAAGTGTTTACCATTACACCAGGATTAGTTCTAATGTCCTCTTGTAACTGTGGAACTTCTTCTATAAAGGCAGGGGTACCATAAATTATTGGAGTAACTGGAGTCTCTAATGATGTTGAAACACAAGTTTCAAATAAACCAAGGGATTTCGACCCAGTTAAATGTGATCGTTTGGCCCGGAGTGGCTTCGTTTCTAGAGTCAAAGATGGTTGACTCGTTAGCCTCCACAAATGATGGGGTTTTGATTGACTTTCTTCCATGATTGCGGATTACTTGATCAACTCAAAATTTAAAGGGGAAAATGTTATTTCGAATTAAATGAATTTTATGATGCTTTGTCACAACTTTCTTTTTCAATTTTTACGAGTCAAGAAAAAACTAAAGATGACTCTAGTCGCCTTCAATTTTTAATGAGCTTAAATTGACAAGTGCTGAGATGGACCTTTTCTTTTAGGGAGTCGAATAGGAACGAAAGTGACTACTCTAGAAGTCTAGGTAGAGGGATTACCAAACCAATTGCAAAATTGAAATATACAACTTAGTGGTAAATTAAAGAGAAATTACCAAGGATTTAATGTAGGGCAGTCAATCTTCCAAAATGATGTGTTCAATGCATTACGATCGATAGGGCGGCAGACACAACTTCCTAAGGATAAAGGATATCAGCCTATTATGATCTCCCAATATATACTCGATGCTATGGGGAGCACAAGTCCGTACTGACACTTGTTGTATCAAAGAGGATTAATCACCCAACCTTTGATGAAAACAATAGTTATCAGGTTTTACGACACCGAAATACGTCTCTAGCCTAGACTTCTAGATGTTCTGCGTTAGGTTCGAAAGTATTTTTTTGTTCGTTGAGGTTTCTTTTAAAGTTGATATTTCTTAAGAAGTTTTCCTTTCAAGGTTCACCATGTGATGTAGATGTAAAATTCCTAAATATGCAATCTGAAATGATAAACAGTGGTTTGTTTTCTTTTAGCAATGAAAATCCTAGCTACTAAGGAAAGAAAAGTACAATTATTTCAATAGAGAGTAGAGAGCACACACTAAATGCACTTTTCCTAAATCATTTTCTGCATGCACTCTAAATGCAAATGCACATGCATTCATTTTTTTTGTTGGTTCCTTAATGTGTCAATGCCAAAAAAGAAACTAAGTACATATCTGAGCTACTTTCTTCAAAGCGACACTTTAACAATTTTTTTTCAAATGAAAGGAATACTAAGATGAAACTTTCAATTTCGAATGGAAAACTTCTTTTGACACTTCAAATATTAACAATTGAAATCAAATACAATGGAAAAGGTACAATCAACTATCTAAAAGAGGAAGACTTTATGACACTCTTTTTCTTGATTGAAAACGATAGCTACGATACTTTCGAATCAAAAGACAACAGTTCGATTAAGCTACTTTTTGGAAAGGACTATAAATGATGAAAAATACATAAAAAAAAAACATTCACAATTCCTTATCAATGGAGGCTAAATAATGTAAAGGAAGAATGCTTCAACAATGATATACTAATCATAGGTAGCAAAACTACTGAATAGAGATGAAAACAATGAAGAAAAAACCAAATTCCAGAGAGGGAAACAGTCTCATTCAATCATTGCACCTTTCCTTAAGGGAAACAGGGATGCATCTCACATACAACACATGGGAGGTGCGATGCATCTAGACTGCCAATGAGAGATAGTGCGATGGTCCAGAGAATGAAACTTAGCTTGGTTTTTGCTCAAAATTTGCAGCTAAGTTCAGTTTTTTCAGCCAAGCTATGATAGACAGTAAACACAAAGTATAGGGGTATGATCTTATGAGGTTATTGAGCTACCACCAGGGCACTTAGGATGTTTGCAAGTCAGATGTTTAGTTCATAAACCAACCCGGAGATTGACTGAGGCAACATTGGTCTACTTTGCAGTTGCATAGAAAAAGTAGTTCGAAGGCTAGTTGGCTTAACTTCAGGCTTCGTCTATACTTTATAAAGCAAACAATAGTAACAAACAAACAAAATATTCACTCCCCAGTGGAGTCGCCATTTTGTTTCTGGGAAAACTAGTGTG
Source organism: Pinus taeda (assembly GCA_000404065.3). Classification (NCBI taxonomy): domain Eukaryota; kingdom Viridiplantae; phylum Streptophyta; class Pinopsida; order Pinales; family Pinaceae; genus Pinus; species Pinus taeda. The sequence goes on from APFE030811293.1 coordinate 232,793, forward strand.
TATTCTATTTTGCTATTCCCGTCAAGATGGGTAGCTATCTTAGAAACAAACAATTGAAAGTAACTTGTGTTTTCCTTTATGGGATATAGATAAGAGAGAATCAGAGAGCACCAATCTTGGTATTTTTCTTGGCTCCTTGCTTATTTCCTCTCTCCTTTGATAGAGCTTGCCACTCCTTTCTCACTTGTCCCGCTTCAAAGAACACCTATAGAGGAAAAGGAATAAGAAACCATCAAAGCATAGAGATCTATGATACCATAAACAATGTAGAATCAGAAGTACATTAACCATACTAATGCATACACAAATACAAGATTCAGAAATACACAAGCATATGGAGGAAAACTAAAATAAATTTATTGATAGAAGTAGAAGAGAGGATTACAACTCAGCTGTCTGATCCAACGCCATCCTCCCAGCATGAAATCCCTCTTCACTTCATGAAAAACTAGATCACCCAACAATACAATGTTTCACAGAGAAAGCAACGACACTTCCTTATGAAATACAAAATTCCAACCTCTAGATCTCTAGGATGAGGGATCCATATATAGATATTTGCAAGCAGTGATTCAGCTTCTGGGTTTCGCGAATTCAGAGAGGCAAGTGTCATATGAGCAGTTTCTAGAAGATTCTCTGGGTTTCCACTTAGCCAACTACCTATGCCATTTGTCTACTCTCGCCCATTGCACCCTACAAAAGGCCTTTTTAGTATGCATCACACCTTGGCCAAAGAGCAGTATGTATGGGTTAGTTTTGACTAGTTTTAAGTAGTTTTTCTGGTGGAACTTCTGGGAAATGATGTAATCAGATGACCTTGATCCTTTAGGGTATGAAACAACACTTTTAAGTGTTTAAGAGCCCTTGGTTTATTGACATATGTGATTGGCGTTGCAGTGCCCAAATATGTCTATAAAACAAAGGAATGATTGGGACATGTGCATACTAGTCATGTTATTGGCCTATAGAACTACTTGTAAGAAGCTTGGCGGCCATAGACCATTTAGGTTTGTCTATGGCATAGAGGCTATGATTCCTATGGAGTATACTATGCCTATTCTATGCATAGTGGCCTTCACGGGGATGGCCAATCATAGAGCCATAGAAGAGAGGCTCGTCCAAATGACAGAGCTCGAGGAAGATAGATTTTTGGCTGGATTCCATCAGCAGGTACAAAAGGAATGCAAAAAGTCATGGCACAATCGACACATCAAACTGTACACCTGATGAGCCTCATAAATGGGTAATTATATGGGCTCATTTTACCTTCTAACCTTTTCAAATCAACCATTCTCTTAGCTTATTGTATGACTTTATTATTATATTTATGCTAATAGAGTGAGTTGAGTACGTTATTGTGCCATGTGGTCTAACATGTATTTAATGCATATTATTGATGGATTTCGAGGTCAATGTCAAGGATCCAGTCGACAAATGGCAGCAACAAATCAAAGTGGGTAGAGGAGAGGACTTATATGAGGGAATCTCCCTCATTTATTACTCCTCACTTTGAATTCCCCTTCATTTAGCTCGGAGTACAAGCAACTGAATCATGCACTAGAAGGCAGTCGAGCAAGGGGAGGATGACTAATGATTATCTCAAGTTTTGGGAGCCAAGCATCCCTGATTTTAATGAAGATGTTGGTAGCTTCATTTGTATAACCAGAGAGGCCTAGGGCCTCACTAGGGTCATTTTTTTTTCTTATGTAAACTCTGCTCAAATTTCGAGCTTACTATTTTTGTGATAGTTTCATGTAATCTTGCTATTGTTATGAAAATAAAGATGGAATCCTTTTTGAGCTAGCACTGAGTTACCTTAGAGGGCTGAAACTATTGTGTTAGGGCCCAATCCAAGAAGCCAAGCTCCTCTTTACTTGTATTTTTATGCCTTGTTTCAGTTTTTAGATTAGTTTGTTGTTAGATGTATTTCTCTTATGGTTAAGAATAGGTTGCTTTTGATGATTTAGTAGTTTTCTTCCATTTGTTATTTCTGTAGCAGGTTAAGTAGTGATAAAGAGAATATTCGAAAGGCTAGAAATAGTGCCTTGACCTCTCTTCCTCCCTTTTGGATATGATTTGAGGGAAAGACTCTCTTGCTGCCCTAAAAACATAGATTTTCCTCATTCATAGGACTTCTAGTGTTTGCAGCTTTTTAGTAGGTTAATATTACAACATTACTTTGATTTAGATCTTCTTCATCATTCTCACTGCATGTGTTGCAATAGTATTCTTTCATTCTTTCCTTTCCTACAACATTTCTTAGCGGTTCCTTTCATAGATCATAGTTTAGACCATTTTTATACAAAACTCTATTTTTGCTAAATGCATTCATTTCACTTGTTGCTTGATTTCCTTGGTTGAATACCAGTTTCTATGCAGCAAATCTCTTCCAACAATAGGCCATCTTATTAGTAATCACACTCTCCATCTGAACCATGCCCTATAGGTCTCCCAAATCTCACCTCAATTCTACCCTAGTTTCCTGCATTTTTCCATAGAACTTCTACCTCTCTCCTTGAGCAAACCCAATCCTATTTTTCTCTCTTGGTGATTCATGGTAGACCTTAGGTGCCCTAACACCTTATTCCAACCTTCATCCACCTTTTTCACCAACTCTCACACCCTCAATACAATGAAAACTACTCTCAGCCTCCTCCTGTAGTTTCCCTGTTTTCCTCTTGTAGATTTCCTGTGTCCTCCTGTAGATTTTCCTGTAGGCTTTATTTTGAAGGCCGAGTGTGGGAAAAGCCTCCAGAAGGCGATCAAAGACCTCCTAAGACCCATCCACACCATCCTACATCCTTTCAAGTCCCAAAACCTCCCTTCAATGCCACCTATTCGCTGGCACACTCACACACAATAAATTACATGCATGCCAAATTCACATAAAAATACATAAAAATCAAAAAATATGTTTTTTTATTATTTACTTCCATAAATAGAATAGTTAGATGTTGTTTACTTCCCTGAGTAGGTAATGTCATTTCTTTCATGATTTTCATAGTGCTTCTTGCAAAAGTATAATTAATTGGTTAATTAGGGTTTACTACGTTTGCTTTACATTTCAGTCTTTCTCCTTTTTGCAATTAGAATAGCATCTGTAGAGCAATCATTCTTTCCTTTCATAACATATAGAGCTTCTTATGGAATCCATAGAATTTGGCTTGATCTCCTAGTGATATTGCATCAGCTGACCAATTGACAACCTGACTAGTACTTGTGCATACAACACCGACGCTTCCATGTTTGTTACAAACTACTGGGTTGATAAGAGTAAAGTAGGCAGCCCAAGAGTTGAAACATTATTGCTACAATACTAGTGCTCACCACTTTTTGGCATTGTTGCTAGGGAAGCATCAGAGTATTCTGTGATTACTGCTTTCTTCTATTTCCTATTGCAACATTATGCTAATAGTTTATTTCGGCAAAAGTAGACTAGTCATTCCTTTTCCTTCAGTTCTGCATTTCCTTGCTTTCCTTTTCAATTCCACAAATTTCATTTCAGCAAGTTCATTTTAGTTAGTTGCAATTTGTTTTGTTCAATCAATTTTAGTTTCTGTAGTTACTATCAATGTGGGGAAAAAGAAACAAAAACCAACCAAAAAGATTTCCTTTCATACCTCGTAGGAATAGGGATAACTCAAGAAATTTTTTGCCCAATGCCCCCATTGCTTCACACAGCAAAGCTTCTCTCTTCTTTGGTGGTTGTGAACAATAAGAACCCTTAGGTGAATAACCAAAATATTTGAAGAACCTTTATGGAAAGAAGAAGAAGAAAACATTCCTTTGGAGCCAATGGCTGAAAACATATATGCTAAGGGGAATGGAGAGAGAATAGAGGGTACCTTTCCCATTTGGGAGACCAATGGGGACACCAAAATGAAGAATATAAGCCCTTCCACCCTACCTAATTTCCATGGTCAAAATAGAGAAGATCTTGACACCTTGTTTGCGTTCGCTGTCATCTGCCGAAAGTATGGCCATTCAGGGATGAGCAAAAGTTGAAATTGTTCCCTTCTAATCTCAAGGAAGCAGCACTGGGCTAGTTCATGGGATTACCTGGAAATAGCATCACAACTTGGGATCAGATGAGGAAAGCCTTTAACAACAAGTATCAAGACCATTTTAGGTCAAAAGATATTAAAGAAGAAATCTATTGTATGACCATAGGAAGTGATGAGTCCCTGGAAGACTATGAAGAGAGGTTCTAGCTCAGTTACAAAAGGGTCGGGTGTACACTTGACCCTGAGTCTCTAAAGTTGGTCTTGCTTAGGGGAATTTGGGAAGATCTTTTAGACATCCTCCATATACTAGCCAGGGGAGACATCTACCCACTATCCTATGAGGGCATAGAGACTATTTTTAGAAACCATTCTAGAGCAGCCAAAAAGAAAGGTAGGGGGAGTCAACCTATAGCCAATACCTCTTCCTCCAACTCATCCATTAAAGGAGAAATTGGAAACATGTTGGAATACTTCAAGAGTGAGATGTTGCAGACTCTCACCATGCAAATGGATACCTTACATATCAAATGACAACAAGAGAAAGCATAGAGGGATTTGGCCATTTTTTTCCCTAGATGCACCAAGAGGCATCCTAGGAATGAATGCCCATTGAAATTTATAGAGGTTTGTTTAGTATGTGAGGAAAATAATTCTACAGATAAGTGCTCTTCCTTGCCCAGACATAAAGCTGTATATCAAGGGGCTGAGGGAGTGATTGAACAACTCTATTACATAAACCAAAGAAGGCTGTGTGGTCCTAGACCATACCAGTAGGGGATGCAAGGGACATCTTAGGCATACTACAACCCCAACCAAGTCACCTCCAGACCTTCTTGGGGCCCTCCTACTCATCCTTCCTGGTCCACGCCTACTCCTTGGTCCTTCAAATCTCAATATCATGCCCAAACAACCACCCATTCATTTCAATCTTATGCTTAACCATAACCTCAGTGGAATGCATCTCATCAGGGGTGGAGGCCCAATAAAACCCTCTTCCCACTCTTTTTCCTCCACTACCTACCCGACCACAACCTACCTTCTACTCCACCAAAGTAACCCCAAATGCCTGCTGAGCCAAATCCATACCCAAACAACAGACAACCTCAACAAGTGTATAGTGGGGAACCATCATGCCCAAATTATGTTATGGAGATTCAAGAAATTAGCTTGAGATCTGGGAAATTCATCCCAGATAGCCAGCCTCCACCTAGGGAGGTTGAGGAAGAGAAAGAGGAAAGTGAACCTAAAGAAATCCATCCTTTCCTGAGAGACTATCTGTGGTAGTCTAGCCTACCCCAGAAGAGACTAAACTCCTAGGAGAATTGAAAGATTTATGTGTAAAGATACCACATCTCCAAGCCATAAAAGATGTGCCTATCTATAATAGGTTGATCAATGAGAAGTGATTTAGGCATCCAGGAAGGTGCATGATAGATGCCCCAGCCATCAATGTCATAAGACAAATATCCGACCTGATGTTGGGGTAGGTAATTTGTCCAAAATATCTGGACCATGTAAGCCCAGTAGTTAATGTCCACGTCAATGGCACAATGATCCTGCATACTTTGATTGAACTAGGAGATGCCATTAATATGATGCATGGAAACAATGCTCAAACTTAACCTCCAGGGTTCCTTGAGGAAGACCACGATAGTGCTACAACTAGTAGACTGCTCCACAGTGACCCCTGAGGGGATTGTGGAAGATGTGATGGTATCCATTGATTCTTGGGAGTGCCCTACTGATTTCTTAGTTCTCTAGCCAAAGGAAAAGCTCATTGGGTATCCTGTCATTCTGGGAAGACCCTGGTTAGCTATAGTCGATGCCTACATCAGCTGTCGAGTTGGAAACATGACCATAAGGAATGGGCACATGTCCAAGTAGTTAATCCTATATCCTCCTACCCAACCCTTACTAGGACATGATCTACCTCACTGGTTGGAGGAGGAAGATGAGGATGAAGTTTATTCTGCACCATTTTGTGCATTAGAAATTTCCATGGGGGGAAAACAACACGAGGAGGATGATATGATTGAAAATTTGATTCAGAATCCACCTCCCAGTGTATCACCATTAGAGGACATAGTAAGAGAAGCCCAAAACAACCCCTCAACTGATCTTTGGGTGACCGATTTCACTTCTCTTCATGTTAAGAATGTAGAGTTTAGCCCAGAAAGAACATTGAAAATCAATGCATCCTTATCCACTTCCCAGGAGAAGGAACTGTGCAGCCTACTAAGGAAACATCTATATGCCTTCGCTTGGAGTTATAAGGAGATGAAGGGAGTGCACCCTTCAGTATGTACTCATCATATATACATCAAGGATATTGCAAACCAGTTAGGAAGCCTCAAAAAAGGATGAATCCAACACTTAAAGATATTGTTAAGGAAGAACTATAGAAATTGCTTGATGGAGGATTCATCTATCATATCTCTGATAGTGAATGGGTCTCTCCTTTGGTGCTAGTGCCAAAGAAAAATTGTAAGTGGAGAATTTCTGTCGACTATCAGGAATTGAACAAAGCCACTAAAAAGGACCATTTTCCTTTACCTTTCATAGAACAAGTGTTAGACGGTCTGGCAAGGAAAATGTTTTTTCTCCTTCCTATATGGGTTTAGCGGGTACAATCAAATTCAAATCAACCCGAAAAACCAAGACAAGACAAATTTCACTTGTCCTTAGGGTACTTTTGCATACCAGATCCTTCTTTTTGGTTTGTGTAATGCTCCAGCCACTTTCCAAAGAGCGGTATTCAGTATATTTTCTAAACGAGTTCATGATGTAGTAGAAATATACATGGATGATTTTACTCCTTATGGTTCTGACTTTCAGGAAGCTTTATCTAACCTAGGAAAAGTTCTAGACAAGTGTATTTAGATGAACCTATCTCTCAGTCTAGAAAAATGTGATTTTTTTATGATTGAAGGGACCATGTTAGGTCATGCAATATCTCAGCAAGGACTATGGGTGGACCCCAACAAAATTGCCATCATCCAAAGGGTCTCACCTCCTCAAAAGGTGAGAGATGTCAGAAGTTTCCTAGGCTTAGCTAGATATTATAGGAGATTCATTAAAGATTTCAGCAAGCTAGCCTCTCCTTTGTTTGGCCTCTTAGGAAAAGATGTTTAGTTCATATGGTCAGAAAATTGTCAAGAAATGCTAGATACCTTGAAGAGTAAGTTAGTGACTGCCCCAATTCTTAGAGGCCCAAACTGGGCCCTACCTTTCCACATTCACACAGATACCTCAAACAAAGCAATAGGAGTAGCCTTAGGGAAAATTAATGAAAATTTACATTATGCCATATACTTTATAAGAAAAAACCTGTCAAAGGCAGAGTTAAACTATACAGTGACTGAGAAGGAACTCCTAGTTGTTGTGCATTCCTTAAACAAATTCAGACATTATATCATAGGCTATAAAACCTTTTTTCACACTAATCATGCTACAATCAGATATTTAATGAACAAACCAGATGTAAATGCTCACATTATTAGATGGTTTCTTTTACTGCAATAGTTTGATCTGACCATTATTGATAAGCCTGGTAAAGAAAATCTTGTTGCTGACTTTTTGTCTAGAGTAAATTTTCCTGCAAGTGAAGAAGGAATGGTGAATGACCAAATTCCAGATGAACATCTGTTTGCTATATCAGTACTCTCTCCATGGTTTGCTGATATAGCAAACTACTTGGTTTTACCACAGTTCCCACCACACATATCCTCAAAAGAGAAGAGAAAGATAGTAAGGAAAAGCACCCCTTTCACCTGGATTGGAGGAAATCTCTTCAAACTTGGCCCAGATCAGATCTTGAGAAGATGTGACAGGGAGGAGGAAGTCTTTGACATCCTTCTGACCTGTCATGACGGGCCTTGTGGAGGTCATTTTGTAGCAAAAAGAACTGCCTTCAAGATATTGCAAGCAGGATACTACTGGCCCACTCTTCATTAGGATGTGAGGAGATATACAAGCCAGTGTGATTGATGTTAGAGGATGAGGAAACCTGCTCCAAAGGATGAAATTCCCTTGTAACCTCAAGTGACCTTTGAGCCATTTGAGAAGTGGGGCATGGACTTTGTGGGGCCTATCAGCCCTCCTTCAAAGCAGAAATAATACATCATTGTGTGCACCGACTACCTGAGAAAGTGGGCAGAGACAAAAGCAATCAAAGTAGTGACAGAGGAAAAAGTAGCTAAGTTTTTGAGAGAAAACATATTCTACAAGTTCGGGTATTTGAGAGAGTTGGTCACAGATCAAGGTAGTCAGTTCACTTCCAAACTGATTGAAGACTTGCTCACACATCATAAGATCAAGCACAAGACTTCCAGCCCTTCCATCCACAAGCCAATGGGCAAGTGAAGGTCACTAATAGAGCATTGGAAGGGATCCTAACCAAGGTAGTAACCAGCAACAGAGAAGACTAAGTGGGCAGACTAGTTGAGGTCACTTGGGCTTACAACACCACATGGAAGACGACCACTGGGTCCACACCCAATGAGCTGGTCTATGGGAAGAAGGATTTTCTATCAATAGAATTTTAGTTCAATACACTAAGGATGGCGACTTTAGCAGGACCTAGACCTCAGCCATGCACAGAAGGAGAGATTACTTCAGCTCAATGGATTGGATGAATACAGATTGCAATCCCTTGTCCATACAGAGGTAGTTCATCTTCAGAGAAAGATATGGCATGACAAAAATATCAAGGAGAAGCAATTCCAAGAGGGAGATTGGGCACTACTCTATGATTCAAGATACAAGTATTTCCAAGGCAACCTATGGACAATATGGTTGGGACCCTACACTGTGGAGAAATTAAATGAGAATGGTTCAGTTCTGATCAGAACCATTAATGATGAATCCATCCCCATGCTTGTCAATGGACATCGGTTGAAGGTCTACAAGAAACCCCTCTCCAAGAGTTCATCAAATATTTGAATAAAACAGTGATGGTAGTGGAGCATGTCTTAGCTTCCACTTCACCCACTCACTGAAGAAAAGAAGAAAAAATAAGAACTCAAGTGAAAACCTCCATGAGGTGCTTGAGTCCCATCATTAGGTTGAAAACCTCTTCTGAGGTGGCCCAGTGATGTCAAAAAAAAAAAAAGAGGAAAAAGGAATAAGATCCCTAGGTGAAAACCTCCCTAGGAGGTGCCTAGGGTAGGAAATGAGGGTGAAAACCTCTCTGAGGCACCCTAGTTGTTTTCAACAAAAAAAAAAAGAGAAAAGGAGAAAGAAAATGATTTTTTTGTTGCACTACAAGGTTTGCAAGAGGACTACAGGGAGAATAAGAAGGTGCCAAGGGGACCCTGACATTCATACCAGCACCCATCTCATCTTCTCCACACCTTCCTCCCTCTTTTTTGACATTCTTTCACTGCACTATACCTCTTTTTCAAAAATTGTGTTTTCTACAGGAGGCTCCTGTAGGAATTACAGAGATTCAGAAGTGGCTACAGAAGGTAGTTTGAGGGACAAAGAAGCTTCATGAAGAACCTATAATCCCTCCTACAATATTCAAACCTCCTTACCATCATTTCTAAACTTGCATCACACCCCAAGCATCATTTTTCTTCCTGTCCAAGAAAAACACAAAAGAACAGTTTTTGAGTTTAAAAAAAAAAAACAAAAAATGAGAGGAAAAAGCACCATCAACCTCACCTAAAGCCTACCTACTACGTCTCCATATTTATCTACACCTCTAGCATTGTCCTCAAGCTCTAGGCATAGGAAGAAGTTGAGTTTTCAAGGGGAGAAGTAGCTACAGGAGCTCCTGTAGGAATTCCTGTAGCAGCTGATCCCATATAAATCCAGCACTAAGAGTAAGAGAGTGAAAACATGAAGGTTGAGAAGGCACTTGAAGCTCATATCTAGCCAGAGAAGAACCTACACAAGCACACAACTGCACATTAGTAAGCAGAGACAACATGCAAAAAGGGAAATAAAGGCATGTAGTAGAGAAAGCCACAACACTTCACAACGAATACACTCAGATCAAAGGTAAGTAACTAAGTCACTCCTCTATTTGCATTTGTGTAATTAGATGTCATGCAAAAGCAAGGAGATGGCTGAGGTTGAACGGGGGAAAGGTGGCCAGTTAACTTGGCCACCTTCATCTAGTTGACTCCACTCATCCAAGATGTCACCCATATGTGTGCACAATCAACTCCAGCATAAGATGCCAAGGACATCTAGTGGAGGAAGTGTGAACTCAGATGCAATAGTGAGGGATGATTACGAGGAGGGGCCAAGATGACCAAGTAGGTGGGGACCAATGGCCTGAATGTGGCCAACATATACCTTGTCAGCTGAGCACGCATCATTGAAAATATCCATAAAGGGTAATAAGTACTTCTCCTTGAGCATTCTCACCACCTTTTCCTTCATTCTCTCCCCGTAACTTAGCTACAACAGTCTCCTTGTGCCCCAACATCCTCATCACCACCATCCTCCATTGATCTCTCCCATATTCTTGCTCTCAGCATTTTCTACAGGAGCACCTACAGGAAATCTACAGGAGGGACAACAGGCTTCTATAAGAGGGGTAGTGAGTTGTATTAAAGGGAGAAAACACGATTTTTAGCACAATTTTCAATCCAAAGAGGTAGCATTCATTAATGCTCCCCATTGAATATCAATGTATGAAAGAAGTGGTCTCAATTTGATGAGGAAATAAGCCTTTAGGACAGGAGAAAATACATAAAGAAAATTTCTGCTTATTTAAAAAAAAACACACACACACTCTCCTTTGTTTCTCTGTTTTTCTCAAAATTCTTTGTCTCCACCTCCATATTTGGTTTTCCAAAAGAGTATAGACAATATGATAATAAGGATTATCAGAAAGGAGCCCACTAACTCCACTAGGCTCCATGCACATCCTCAAGTGGTGGACATCTTAACAAGGGAAAACTGGATGAATTTCTTTGAGAAATTTCAAGGGTTTGATGAGGAAGTTGCCCAAGATTTTGCTCTCTCTCTAGTCCTTCACACAAGAACTCATGCCACTGTCACCATTAGAGGTATTTCCATGGAGGTAACCCCTGAATTTATCAGTAGGGTCACTACCATTCCTCTTGGGCTGCCTTGGAGTAAATATGAGAAACCAATTGGCCAAGTTTCCAAGAAGAATTTTTTCCAAAATAAAGAAACCCCTGTTTAATATAAAAATGGCATTAGAAGGGCTAGCATACCATATTCCTGGGATGAGGTTAGTTATCAAATAATCAAATACATTTGTTGTAAGGGGAGGTACAACATTGTTTATGGTTATCACTTTCGAATCCTCCAAGAATTAAGGTATGGCATGGACACTCTAGCACCTCAGAAGCTCAGTATCCCTTACTTCCTCCTGTAGTCCCTCATTAACTACAGCACCAGGGTTCAAGTAGGAAATTTTGAGTAGCTAGCTCACCATGGCTTAATCAAAATGCTAGTAGAGGAAGCCCTCCATACCTTTACACTCCCTATAGCATGGGAAGTTTTAGAAAGAATGACAGTTGAGGATGACATAAAGGCCTTAACCTATGATGTCAGTCCCACTAGCAGTGAGGAGGAAGAACAACAAGGGGGAGAAGGTGGAGCCAGGGGTGACATAGTAGAACAAGAAAGGAAGGAGGAAGGAACTGAAATAGAGGAGGAGAGATCTGAAGAAACAAAGTAGGAAGAGACAGAACAAAAGACGGAAAAAGAGACAGAAGAAGGAGAAAAATAGGTAGAGAAGGAAGAACAAGGAGAAGAGTCCCCTAAGACTTTAGAAAGGGAGGTAGCAGCTACCCTCAGTACACCAATCAAGCCAAAGAAAAAAAGGAAAAGATAGACCTCCATGTATTTTAGGGCTAGGAAGAGCACAGGAATTAAAATAGGCAAACCTCAGCCCTCTTCGAAAGTTCCAATTACCACTGAATATTCACTCTTTGCCAAGGGGAAAGAATATCCTTCCAAGACACCTATAACATATGAAGGGAGACTCCTAGATCTTCCACATCAAAGGAAAAGGTAATACTACAGGACCCAAAAACAATCCTACAGGAGGCTCAAACAATTCTATAGGAGACACTGCCAAAACTACAGGAGACCCAAAAACTTGAGAAAAGGATAGAAGGACAACCACAAGAAAAGGAGGAAGAAAAAGAGATACAAGAACCTAATCCCTAGGCTATTCTTGCCTCCTATTACAATCTACTTGAGGGAGGAAGAATAATCCCACAGAAATTTGCAATTCCACTATTTTTTGAATTGGAGAAAGAATGAGCGAGAACACATAGGTGGATGTAGATAGCCAAATCTAAAGGAGTTTAGGATGTTGGCCATATGGAAAACAAACTCAGGGAAATGGGTAGAGAGTTGAGTGCTCTCAAAGATATGGAAGCAACTACAATAAGCCACATTGAAACTGAAAATGAATTGCTAAGGAGGCAGCTACAAGAGAAAGAGACCTGGCTACCATGCATGGTCAGCATATCCATGGAGGCAATGCAATGAAAAAACCAACCAAATCCTATGGCCTCTATCTAAAGGACCAATGGTTACAATTCCAAATAAAGACTTTGGCATAAAGAGGCACAATGCCTTTCCAAGACTACAAGCAGTTCATGGATTTGTGTGACCAAAGCACATTAGAGGATAAAGCAAAGATGGTAGAATTCTACTTACACAACAGGGCCCTCATAGACATGAATGTGTGGGATCCCAATGCCAAGCTAGGGGACCTACAATTAATGGCCATGGTCTCATGGATGAACCATGAAGAATTGAGGGCAGTAGAAATAAAAAGATTGATGACAAAGGAGCATAATGAACCATTAATGATAAGAGTTGAGCCATCATATCCTATGGAACTCATCAACACACACAAGTTGCTTGCCAATGACCTCTGATTGCCTATAGATATCTCACCAATTAGGCACAAGCCATTGTACACTTTGAGGATATGCAAAGACTACTTAGGGATGACTGTGTGCATGCATGCATGAGGATATGAAACACCTTACTACACAGTTTGTAGATCAGGGTATATCATTCCCCCATGAGGCTGAAGGAGGCATTGAAAAGAGTGATAATGTAAAAGCACTCCATGCAGAGGTTGAAGGTCAACTGGATTGGCCTTAAACTAAGTCCCCCACTACTATTAGGCATGCTAGAAGGTAGACGAGAAGAATAAGAGGAGAAGCAGTGGAAGGACATAGACAGGAAGGCAAGATTCTATGGAAAAGAAGAGCAGACCACATCAGAAGCCTGGGATGCTAGGGAGCCCACTAGGGCTATAAAAGATGAGGACATTGACTAGGTTGCTCAGAGGATGAGCAACACCTTCAGTAGGGGGTGATGATGAGCCAAATAAATGGGTAATTATATGGGATCATTTTACCTCATAATCTAATCAAATCAACCATTCGCTTAGCTTATTGTATGATTTTCTGATTATATTTATGCTTATAGAGTGAGTTGAGTTAGTTATTGTGCCATGTGGTTTAACATGTATTTAATGCAGATTATTGATGTATTTCAAGTTCAAAGTCAAGGATCCAGTGGAAAAATGGTAGAAATAACTCAAAGTGGATATAAGAGAGGAATTATAGGAGGAAATCTCCCTCATTTATTACTCCTCATTTTGAATTCCCCTTCATTTAGCTCGGAGTACAAGTAGCTGAATCATGCACTAGAAGGCAACCAAGCAAGTGGAGGATGACTGATGATTATCTCGAGTTTTGAGAGCCAAGGATCCCTAATTTTAAGGAAGCTATTGGTAGCTTAATTTGTATGATTTTTTCCTAGGGCCTCACTAGGGTTGGATTTTTGCTTATGTAAACTCTACTCAAATTTCGAGCTTATTATTTTTGTGACAATTTCATGCAATCTTGCTATTGTTTTGAAAATAAAGATGGAATCATTTTTGAGCTAGCACTAAGTTACCACAGAGGGCTGAAGCTCTTGGGTTAGGGGCCAATCCAAGTAGCCAATCTCCTCTTTACTTGTATTTTTATGCCTTGTTTCAGTTTGTAGATTAGTTTGTTGTTAGATGTATTTCTCTTATGGTTAAGAACATGTTGCTTTTGATGATTTAATAGTTTGATTTTTGCTTTCTGTAGAAGGTTAAGCAGTGATAAATAGAATATTCAAAAGGCTAGCAACATTTCCTTGGCTTCTCTTCCTCCCTCTGGGACCATGATTTGAGGCAAAGACTCTCTTGTTGCCCCAAAAACACAGATTTTCCTCATTCATAGGACTTCTAGTGTTTGCAGCTTTTTAGTAGGTTAATAGTCTAGCTTTTCTTTGCTTTAGATCTTCTTCATCATGCTCACTTCCTAATTTTCAATATTATTCTTTCATGCTTTCCTTTCCTATAGAATTTCTCAGCATTTCCTTTCATAGATCATAGTTTAGACCATTTTTATGCAAAATTTTGTTTTTCCTAAATGCATTCATTTCACTTGTTGCTTGATTTCGTTGGTTGACTCTCAGCTTCTATGTAGTATATATCTTCCAACAGTAGACCATATTATCATAATCACACGCTACATCTAAACGATGCCCTATAGGTCTCCCAAATCTCACCTTAATTCTGCCCTAGTTTCCTGGTGTTTTTTCCATAGAACTTCTCCCTCTCTCCTTAAGAAAACCCAATCATATTTCTCTCTCCTGGTGATTCATGGTAGACCTTAGGTGCCCTAACACCTCATTTCAACCTTCATCCACCTTTTTCACCCACACTCTCACCCTCAAAACAGTGAAAACTGCTCTCAACCTCCTCCTGTACGCCTATTGTAGTTTCCCTGTTTTCCTCCTGTAGATTTTTCTGTGGGCTTTATTTTAAATGGCGAGTGAGGGAAAAGACTCTAGAAGGCCACTTGAGACCTCCTATAACCCATACAAACCATCCTACACCCTCTCAAGTCCCAAAACCACCCTCCAACGCTACCTATTTGCTGCCACACTCACACACAATAAATTACATGCATGTCAAATTCACATAAAAATCCAAAAATATGTTGTTTTCTTATTTACTTCCAAAAATAGCATAGTTAGATGTTGTTTACTTCCTTTAGTAGGTAATGGAATTCCTTTCATGGTTTTCATAGTTCTTCCTGCAAAAGTAGAATTAGTTGGTTAATTAGGGTTTACTAGGTTTGCTTTACATTTCAATCTTTCTCCTTTCTGCAATTAGAATGTAATCTATAGAGCAACCTTTCTTTCCTTTCATCACATATAGTGCTTCTTCTAGAATCCATAGAAGTTGTCTTGAGCTCCTAGTGATCTTGCGTCGGCTGACCAAGTGACAACCTGCAGTGAGAACTAGTACTTGTGCATATAGCACCGATGCTTCCAAGTTTGTTATGAACTACCTGGTTGATAAGAGTAAAGTCAGTAGCTGAGGAGTTGCAACATTATTGCTGCAATACTGGTGCTCACCAACACCTGCAAGGTAAATGATTTAGTTTTATTATATGAAAACAAGTTTGATAAATTTCCGGGAAAATTTTAAATGTAGTGGTTAGGGCCATATGTGATTAAGGAGATTACCAATGGTGAAGCAGTTCAACTTGTGAATTTGAATGGAGATCCATTTCCTAGAAAGATAAATGGTCGCTGATTGAAACCATACACTAGGGATTTGCCCGCTGACTACATTTTGGTAGCATAGTCTTAGTGCTCTAGGCAGTTGTAAGGAGGCGTGGGACTATAAAATACACTGCCCGGGTTGTAGAGTTGTGCAGAAAGGGGTTTGCGGGAAACAGGAGGATGTCACAATACTAACAGAAGCACAAAGGGAGTTGCACTATAGGGGTGGAGACTGTTATCACTAAAAATATTTCAAAAGAAAAGGGTAAGGTAAGGAAGAATTGGTTTTGGTCATTCTCATGCTCCTTTCATGCATAAGAAGTACTTGGCAAACTCAGGGTCAGCATACATCAGAGTTCTTTGAAGGCTCAAACAAGATTTGAAGGGATTGCATACTTATTATGTGGTCTTGGGGATGGGCATCTATTCAACTTCATATTGAATATGAGCACTGGAGAGTTGTCTGACCGGAAGAAGATTTTGTTGGTACAAAAGCTATCACCTTGAGGACCTTTCGCTCTGAGAACACAACACATGTTTTTGCAGCATCATATAGGCCAATAGTTATTTACAGTAGCAATTAGAAGTTGCTGTATAGCAATGTGAATCTTAAGGAAGTCAATCATGTGTGCCTTTTCAATTCAGTTTCCTTTCCAGACAGCCTTGCAATTGCAAAAGAGAACCTACTTACTATTGGGTAAATTGATGACCAATTCTCAAAGTTTGTTTTCAAAGCCAAGAAGGCCTATGACTAGGCATTTAAGAATATTACAAGAGGCAGAGCCAAAGGTAAAGGAGACAGATTGAGGACCTACAAATTCATTTGAACAAACTAGGAGGACAATCTCAACATAAAAGACCCAGGTTGTAAGTGATTTGGAGCCTTAACATAATTTTGGTTAGAACATTACCTTTTCGAAGCTGTTTATGGATGAATTATGTAAAATATATGTGGTATATTGGCATAAGATGAAGCTATGAAGAAATCACAAGAAGAATATTTTTTTTGAAAAAACTGTGTTTTTTTATTCACACAACAGTTTCGTAGCGCGCTACAAAACTGCTGTAGCTGCATATTATGACTTGATGGACCAATTTTGAGAGACAAAAACTAAATATTTGTGAAGAAAGATTTCTGAAAGGGAGTGTTTACAAGGTTTAAACATCCAACAAGGGAAAAACAAGTAGCAGAAGGTCGAAGACGGGAATAAAAATGAAACTCTAAAAAGGAGGAACTTTGTCTCCTAGTTTCTACCAGTCAACTTCTATAAGAGTTTCTGAGTAGTGGAAAATGCCTCCCTGAAAAGTGAAAGAGGTTTTCATTCCTAAGAAACTGAGGTATAAAAACCTCTTCTACTTTTTTGAAATCCATTACTATCTGGGAGAAATGATGGACCAAAGTTGCACTACGAAACTGCTGTAGGTGCAGTTTTTCAAAATCAAAATTTCCTGTTTTACACGTCTTCTTCAAGGATCAATTCTGGACAGATGGAGAAGTATTTTAAAAAACCAAGAGAGATTTTTGTTCTAGACATCGTGGAATACAAAAAAATCCTTCAGTTTCCTCAAATACATCATGATCTGGGAGAAATGAAGGACCAAACTTGCGCTACGAAACTGCTATAGGTGCAGTTTTTCACAAGTATATTTCTCTGTTTTACACCTGTTTTTCAAAGACACATTTTGGGCGATAGGAAAGGTGTTTCAAAAAACCAAGAAAGGTTTTTGTTTAGAATGGATTGGTTCACAAAAAAATCCTTCAGTTTGTCCAAATAAGTTTTTTATCAGAAGTTATGAGCTCTGTCCCAAGACACATTTTTCAGCCAGAACAGAGGAAGGAATAGTCTCCTAGTTTCTAGGAACATCAAAGGGATGAGTCATCAAGGGCCAGCTAGAAGGTTATGGGCACCATCAAGTTCGACTTCATGGAGTTTTAGGTGTCAAAGAATGTTTTAAATGTTTAGATAAGGTTGTTGTAATCATGATGAAGAGATAGAATCCTAATTGTCTTAGGTCTCTAAAACTGCTAGTTAGCAGTCAGTTGTATTTATTAGTTAGTTTTAAATGTTAATAGGTGTCATCATAGCAAGGAGAATTCAACTTTCCCTCATGCTAGAGGAGCAATATCAATCAGGCAGAAGAGCTCTATAAATAAGAGAAAGAGTAATGTACAAAAGGTTGGAAATTTTATGGAAAAGCTTGTATTTGGCTTATGTAAGACTCATTTTCAGTAATACATGTTTCACTTTACTTCTCAGGATTCATGAAGGATTTTTTATGTTCAGAATATGTGATGTTGTCCTTTTCTTAATTCTTACAGTGGTATGGATGTATAATCACTCAGACTTCACTGAATGTGCTCTGACTTCCTGTATACATTTATAAACTGTGTGGTCCCATATGAGTTTATGTTCTGAATGTTTAAATGTTGAATGCCCTGACTTCCATGTAAGGTTGAGTTCATTGTTATATTGAGGTGTTGTTGACTCCATAAGCCCAATGGATAGTTGTTAAATGTGTTTCCACCATTCATATTTTTCACAGTTATTCTACAAGAGTTAGCCATCTTATCTTTAATCAAAATCATTAATCCATTTAGAGAGAGCCCTCTCAGGTTGAGGAGGCTAAGCCTCAACCTAAAGTAGGTTTGAAATAGTTACTTAGAGTCAACCTGACTAGCAGCCTATCAGGATCTGATTTTGAGATAACATTTTGGTGCATCTGCCGGGAGCCCAAAGTCTATTCATTCCCGAAATTAAGAGGCTAAACTTCTGAAGGTAGCAGGAGCTCAGACATCTTTTCGAGGCTGCAAATCTACCTTGGCGGCTCCACACATCTAATAACAAATTGGAAGGTGACTCTACTGCTAGAAGATCAGTAGCTTGATGAAGTTCCAAGATGAGTTCCACTGCAAGAATGAATGCCGGGTATGCTCCTATGAATTGGTCTCATATCCCTGGTTTTCCAAACTCTATGCCAAAGGTTGATTGGTTAGAGGATCTTCCAATATTCAAAGATGAAAAGAAAGACAATGTTGCTCTTCATTATTTGGTTAGGTTTCATATGCATTATGCAGTCTTAAGGTTCAGTTCCCTGAAGATTGTCTCATGAAAATGTTTATGACCACTTTAGAAGGAAAAGCATGGTCTTGGTACAAAAGTTTGGAAAATGGTTCAATATATTCGCTTGCTAGTTTTCATAATGAATCCTATGAGATGTATAAAGAATCCCATCCCTCCTTGTTGCTGGTCCAAGATTGTTGTATACATTCTTTAAGTCTTATTCAGTACTTGGAGGATTGTTATGATGATGATGAATTTATGGATGAAGAAATTTTAGAGGCTCTTCATAACAATGCATTTCAACACCAAGAAGAAAGTATAACATCTCATGAAATGCAACATGAAAATCAACAGGGGTTTACTTCTGAAAACCATGTTCAATCCTCTGATATTGATGTAGAGATGCAGCAGTCTTCTCAATCTTCGAATCATAATGAAGATGAAAATGATTACAAACAACAAGAATAAATACTGGAAGATAGCTTTTATAATCCTCAGGAAGAGGAAAAGGTTGTTCAATTTTGTGTTTCCTTGCAGCAGTTTACATCAATGAATGATCATAATAAGGAGGAAAATTACGTTGTTTGTGGGAACCATTTAGAAGAGCAGTTGGATGGCATATCAAAGAAATCGTGTGTGACTGAGAATCGGTTGTCTAAAGAGATAGAATGTTATGATGATCATCAAAATAACCATGTTCTCTTTGACCCAATAAATGAATACATAGACAAGCTTTGCACACCAATTTTTCAATTTCATTTGCATTATGAAGATCATATACATTATAAGTTGATTTGGTCATCTCACTATCATGGTTATTTTGAAGTTGAATGCAGTCAAGAGCCTCCAATATCAGAAAGGACAATTGATTGGCTTTATTAGAAATATCATGTTGCCTGAGCTACAAGTGGAGCTTGCAGCTGATAGGGTAGGTAGGTAGGAAAATGAAAATAAGCTCAAGGTTGACTGAGCATTTTTGTTTTTAGTAGATATAGACTTCTCTCTCCTACAGTGATCATCAAGCTCAAGCCCGAGGTGAAGGCCCAAGAAGCTTAAAGGGGATGCTTTTCAAACAAATTTCCATTTAACATAAGAGGATAAGGCACTGGACCTGCGAGTTCTTAGTGTACCACAAGGGCACACTATCCCAAGTGGAGCCACTGTTATCACTAACAAAATTTTAAAGAAAAAGGTTTGTGCAAACAAACTCATGATGGTGCAGACTTCTTTAATATTCATGTTGCAGGAATTCCATGGAGGAGTATACAGAAAGAAAAGAGCCCACAAGACCATTAGTAATTCAAGACACACCCCAGCAAGCTAAAAAAAGGAAAGGTCAGATCAAAGAAATGATACAAGAACAATTCACAGGTGAAACAGTCAAAAGAAGAGTAACCAGAAGTCAATTAGCCAAGGAAAAAACCAAGACAGTGATTGTTAATGAAAGCTCAGCTTCAAAGGGAAGTTTAAACGACCTTCTCCACACCATCTACGTAGAAGAGACCTCTCTGGTCCAAGCAAAGCTATTGGAAGCCAACAAGAACAAAACCAAAGGAGTTAAATCTTCCAAAAAGCTTCAATTTGATGACCAGATCTCAGAGTTTGTTTTCAAGCCAAGAAGGCCTGTGATTAGGCATTTAAAAGGGTTAGAAGAGGTAGAGCCAGAGGTAAGTGAGATAGATTGAGGACCTGCAAATTCAGTTAAGCAAGCCTGAAGGATATACTCAGCTAAGAAAAACTACATAGCAAGTAAGGTTAAATCCTAAAGTTTGGATGTGGATCACCTTTTGAAGTATACTTTGAAGAATGGTATCAATTTATTCACTTTTGAACAGCCTCATGGCATATGTAAAATTCATTTCGAAGGAAAGAAAACTCGAAGAAGTCAAATTTTGGCATAAAACTATGTTTTTGAAATTACACAGCAGTTTCGTAGTGCGCTACGAAACTGCTGTAGGTGCATATTATGAATTAGTGGACCAATTTTGAGAGACAAAGAGAAATCTTCTCAAACAGGAATCTCTGCAAAGGATCATTTACAAATTGTCAACATTCAGCAAGGGAAAACAAGTAGAAGAAGGACATCTTTGAACTCTAAGCTATATGTTATAAAGGTGATCATTATTTCATAACTTCTTTTTACCAGTCAACTTCTAGAAGAGGTTATGAGCAGTTGAAAGCTCATCTCTGAAAAGTGAAAGAGGTTTTCATTCCTGAAATACTGAAGTACAAAAATCTCTTCCACTTTCTTCAAATCCATTATGATCAGGGAGAAATGAAAGACTAAACTTGCGCTACGAAACTGCTGTAGGTGCAGTTTTTCAAAATCAAAATTTCCTGTTTTACACATCTTCTTCAAGGATCGATTATGGACAGCTGGAGAAGTATTTTAAAAACCCAAGAGAGGTTTTTTTTCTAGACATCCTGGACTACAAAAACCTCCTTCAGTTTCCTCAAATACATCATGCGATGGGAGAAATGAATGATCAAACTTGCGCTACAAAACTGCTGTAAGTGCAGTTTTTCACAAGCCTATTTCTCTGTTTGACACCTGTTTTTCAAAGACATATTGTGAGCGGTGGGAAAGGTGTTTCAAAAAACCAAGAGATTTTTTTGTTAATAATGGATTGGTTCACAAAAGCCTCCTTCAGTTTGTCTAAATACATTTTGTGTGATAAGTTATGAGCTCTGTCCCAAGACCCATTTTTCAGCCAGAACAAAGCAAGGGACAGTTTCCTAGTTTCTAGGAACAACAAAGGGATGAGTCATCAAGGGCCAGCTGGAAGGTTATGAGCACCATCAAATTCGACTTCATGGAGTGTTAGGTGTTAAAGAATGCTTCAAATGTTTAGATAAGTTTGTTGTAATCATAATAAAGAGTTACACTCCTAATTGTATTAGGTCTCTAGGACTCCTAGTTAGGTGTCATTTGCATTTAATAGTTAGTTTTAAGTATCAATAGGTGTCATAGTAGGATGAATTCAAATTCCCCTCATGCTTGAGGAGGAATCCAAGTTATTTAAAGAGCTCTATATATAGCTGAAGCATCAATGTACTCAGGGTTGGAAATTTTATGAGAAAGCTTGTATTAGGCTTATGTAAGACTCATTTTCAGTAATGCATATTTGACTTTACTTCTCAGTATTCATGAAGGATTTTTTATGTTCAGAATATGTGATGTTGTCCTTTTCTTAATTCTTACAGTGGTATGGATTTATAATCACTCAGAATTCACTGAATGTGCTCTGACTTCCTGTATATATTTATAAACTGTGTGGTCCCATATGAGTTTATGTTCTGAATGTTTAAATGTTGAATGCCCTGACTTCCATGTAAGGTTGAGTTCATTGTGATATTGAGGTGTTGTTGACTCCATAAGCCCAATGGATAGTTGTTAAATGTGTTTCCACCATTCATATTTTTCACAGTTGTTCTACAAGAGTTAGCCATCTTATCTTTAATCAAAATCATTAATCCATTTAGAGAGAGCCCTCTCAGGTTGAGGAGGCTAAGCCTCAGCCTAAAGTAGGTTTGAAATAGTTACTTGAAGTCTTCCTGGTCTGCAGCCTTCCAGGGTCTGATTTTGAGATAACACTATGCTTGATCTGGACTTGGATATGCCCTTCCTCGACTTACTGCAATATCCTGGGCTCCTTCCTCTTTCCATATTTCTTCCCCTCGTCTCTGTAGACAAAGCATTACTTGATGTCCCAGATGAGCTTTTCCATCTCATTTCCTCGCTAAGAATTGCACCGACAACATTATCAAACTTTAAAGTACTAGGTCCAGAGACAAAGTTACTAATGGCTATAACTAAACCATTCCAATTTTCTGGCAATGAGCATAGAAATAACAGAGCGTTAACTCCATCATTAAAAGTTACCCCTACAGAACTTAACTGACTCATAACTATATTAAATTTATTTAAATGATCAGCAACTGATCCACGTTCTGACATCTTCATATTAAATAAATGCTTCATAAGAAATACCTTATTTTAGGCCGAGGGTTTTTCATATAGTTTGGAAAATGCTGACATTAAACCCTCTGTTGTCATTTCTTTTGAAATATTAAAGGCTACCGAGACCGCTAGGCATAGTCGTATTATTCCAAGTGCCTTTTTGTCAAGAATATCCCATTCTTCTTGTATCATACTCGTCGGCTTCCTTGTCCTTCCGTTCAATGGTAGGTATAGATCTTCCTAATATAGAAAATATTCCTTCTGCATCTTCCATAGATGGTAGTTTTGGTTGTTAAATTTTTCGACCATAAACCTACCATCTTCTGCCATTACTCCCACTCGAACTAGGAACCTTTCTCTCCTGTAAGTTTATCAACCAAATAGACATTGGGCTCTGATACTAGTTGTTAGAAAATTATGCATTACAGAGCAATGGAACACATAAAATATATCACAGAAATATAAACAAAGAAAACACATAAAACAATAGAGACATAGATATATGCGGTTCACCCAATTTGGGCTATGTCCATGGAGAAACGGTAGAAATTTTGAATAATTTAACACATATTCAATGGCGATTATCCTGATCATGTACTATTGCGGAAAACATACACAATACATAAGCTCCTTTACGTTGATCATCAATATAGCAGCATCAATAACAATAAAACATCAAGAGCATTCACACATTAACACAGTATGTATCCCGGGGAAAGCATCTCGCTAAAACCCCAACTATCTGTATATTAATGATTGAGTCATGTACTTAACAAACATAATACTCTACAAGTATCTCCACCCTATTACAACAATCTAGCTCAGAGCTGAATCAATCACTGGCAAAAATCTCCTTCGCTGCTTGCTGCCTCCACTGCGCATCCGCATGAAATACTGATAGATGATATCCAAATTGTATTCCTTGATATACACGCAATCCTCATTGGAATACTCAATCCATTGATTGGGCAAATCATCATGACAACTTAGTCACAACGATAGCATCTATCCTCAAACACCTGTCCTTTGAACTAAAATGCACTGACATGAACTGATTACTGATTTATTCAAGATTATTATGAGTTATAACTTGTGAACTATAGAACTAATTCACCCACTCTCCTAGTCTATTTGCAGTAGACTAAACAACAGTTAACAAAGCAAACTGAAAACACTCACAACTGCACCTCCAGTCACTAACTCAACTCACTTGGTTCTAATGAGTCCTGCATGCAAATATTAGTATCCATAGTAACACTATTTCCTTCTGGGATGGAATGTACACACCGATAGGTCATCTGAGTGCTCCAGAGATAAGACAAAGTTTATAGTCTAAATATTATTATGAGCTAAAAATATTTGACTGTTCTATTTAGACTGAAGCGTCCATCCGCCCGGTGTGATCTAAAAATAGAAGTCCATCTATTTTTCCCAACTTGATCAATTATCCATAAACAACATCCTGCAACTCATAGACATGATCCATATGTCTAAAAATAGACATAGTATAAAAATAGCTTGCGGGCCCACTTAGTGAAGGCGACTCTTTTCACTAAGCTCCATCATCTTGTTGCAATCTCAATAGAAACAGCCAGTTCTTCCTTTTATATTATCCAGCAAACTGAAGAGATACAACCTACAACAAGTTTATTGTAATTCCCTCTTCTCTCTTTCTCACTCAGAATATAGATCTACATAGACGCAATACAATTCTCTCATATATAGCGAAGGGTTTCCTTCTAAGGAAAAAAACCGTAAATTAAACATAACTTCTACCATCAGATCTATGCCTAATGAATGACCTATATTGATGATGAAATTACAAGATTTTACAAGGAAATTGTACATCTGTTTTTAGGTTTTGGGGTGCTACCTATGATCCCCTGCTAGGGGGGGCTCCAAATAATCACCATCACCCCTGCTGGACCCCCCTAGTGGCGTACATTTTATGAGCAGCGTTTCCACCACATTAAGAACTGGGGTCCAATTTGGCGATACCTCTAAATAAAGAAGATAATCAGGCTCCACACCCAACAATCTCCCACTTGGAGACTTATTATATAAACTCCAACGCTACATCATTTGTTGGACAATGACTCCAGTTTGGACCTGGCTATTTCTCATCTTCTTCATCATACTTGAAGACCAACTGAAAGTGAGCGGAATCTCAGTTTTTCCCTGGTTACAACTTTTGTTAACGTATCTGCATGATTCTGGCTATTGTGTATCTTTTCCAGCTTCAACTATCCATCTTCCAACACTGACCATATGAAATGGTACTTGAGTTGTATATGTTTAGTCTTGGAATGAAATGTAGAGTTATTTACAAGATGTATGGCACTATGGCTATCACTATATAACTTGCCCAACTCCTGCTTCTTACCCAATTCATCCAGAAACCTTTGTAACCAAATAATTTCTTTACTAGCCTCTATAGCAGCAACATACTCTTCTTCCATTGTTGAGAGTGCAATAACCCTTTTTAGTTCTGAAACTCAACTGACAGTTGTTCCACCTATAGTAAACACATACCATGTTGTGCTCCTCCTTTTATCTTTATCACCTACCATATCTGCATCAACACATCCCTATAGAGAAATGTTTGAACCACCAAAGCACAATGCTTGATTTGTGGTACCTCTCAAATACCTGAGAATCCACTTCACCACCATCCAATGTACTTTTCCTGGATTGTTCATGTACCTACTTACAACTCCCACTGCATGAGCAATACCAAGCATTGTGCAGACCATTACATACATTAATCTTCCAACTGCTGATGGATATGGAAATTTAGACATATAATCCATTTCTTCCTGAGTCTTAGGACACACCTCCTTACTTAGTTTGAAATGGCTAGCCAAAGGTATACTAACTAGATTTTCATTTTGCATATTAAATCTTCTCAACACCTTTTCTATGTACTCACTCTAAGACAATGTTAATTTTCTATTCTTCCCATCTCTAGTTATTCTCATACCAAGAATTTGTTTTGCAGCACCCAAATCTTTCATTGCAAATCAGTTCACCAATTTTATTTTGAGCACATTTATTTTCTACATGTTAGAACCTCCAATAAGCATTTCATCTACATACAATAACAGTATACTATAGCTTCCATTATTTTTCTTTTTGAGATAAACACAATATCAGAGTGATATCTAGTATAACCTTGTTCAGACATAAACCTGTCAAATTTTAAATACCACTACCTTAGAGCCTGTTTTAAGACATACAAGCTCTTCTTCAACTTGCACACTAGTTTCTCCTTTCCTTTGACCTCATATCCTTGTGGATGCTACATATATATATCTTCCTCAAAATCCCCATGGAGAAAGGTTTTCTTTACATCTAACTGCTCAAGATGCAAATCTTCAGCTACTACTAGACTTAAAATAGTTCTAATTGAAGTCATTTTAACAACAGGAGAAAATATCTCATCAAAGTCTATACACTTTTTCTGTGCAAACCCCTTCACCACAAGTCTAGCTTTATCCTTTTTCTACCTCCATCTTCTTCCTTTGACCTGTAAACCCATTTATTCTGGAATGATGTTTTACCTACAGGAAAGCTGACTAAGTCCCAAGTCTGGTTATGTGTTAAGGAGTCCACCTCTTCTTTCATGGTTTTCTCCCACTTCTTCCTGGTTTCTACGTACACTGCTTCTTCATAACATTCTGGTTCACCAGAATCAATCAACAATACATAATATAAGAAGGAGAGTATCGTTCAGGGGGTCTACTTATCCTGGTAGATCTTCTAACATCACTTTCAGGTGTTTTAGGTGCTTTTTGTTGTTGTTCTAGTTGTTGATCATTATGATTTTTACTCACCATCACTTTTTTTGTGATCTCATCAAGCACTGTGTATTCTCTGTTTTCTTTTTCCCTTTTCTTTTCCTACATCCTATACAAAACCTTTTCATTGAATATGAAATCTTTGCTCCACAAGATTTTGTGTTCTTCATAATCATAAAAATGATAACCAAAATCATTAACACCATATCCAATAAAGGTACATTTCTTTGATTTTGCTTCAAGCTTTGTTCTGTTTTTTTATTAATGTGGACTAAGGCTTCACAACCAAAAGTATTTAAAAATGAGTAGTTTACCTTTTTATCTGTCCATGCCTCCTCTGGAATACCACCATCCAAGGAACTTGAAGGCCCTCTGTTTATTATATAAACAACAATATCTACAACATTTTCCCAAAATTGTAAAGGCAGTCCTGCATGAAATCACATGCTCCTTGCACGCTCCATGATTTTCATGTTCATCCTTTCTGACACACTATTTTCTTGCGGTGTTTCTAGAATTGTCTTTTCTTTGTGAATTTCATTATTTAAATAGTACCTATCAAACTCTTTGCTGCAATATTCACCTTGATTACCTGATCTAAGACACTTCAACCTTTTTCCTGTCTCATTTTCAACCAAAGCTTTCCATTTCTTGAAAGTATTAAATGCACTAGTTTTATTTCGAATACAATAAATCCATGTTTTTCTGGTTGCATCATCAATAAAAGTAACATAATAATGAGAGCCACTGAGAGATGATACCTGAGAAGGTCCCCATACATCTATATGCACAAGCTCTAATTTTTCGCTCTTCTTTTCTTTCCCAACTCTGAGGAATCTGACTCTCTTTTGTTTTCCATAAACACAATTTTCACAGAATTTTAAATCAACACACTTCAAACTTGGAAACAAATTTCTTGAGTGAAGAATCTGCATCCCCTTCTCACTCTCATGCCCAAGCCTATGATGCCACAATGTCATATCTTCTCCTGTAGAGGTTAAAGCATTAAAAGAATTAGAAATACCATTGCATAAATATAATGTACCAACCTTTTCTCTTTTTTATTTATTTCCAGGGCTCCTTTAGTGACCTTCTAGGTTTTATCTGTAAAAGTTGTCACACAACAGTCACCTCCCAACTACTTTGTTGAAATCAAATTTTTCTTTAGATCTTGAACATTCCTTACCTCCTTCAACAACCATTGATTTCCATTTTGTTTTTTTATGAAAACTGTACCCATTCCAATGATTTTACATGGTTTATCATCACCCAATCGAACCTGTCCAAAATCTCATTGAACATAATCATGAAAATGTTTCCTAACAGGTGTGGCATGGAATGATGCCCTTGAATCTATCACCCAAGCATCAATAATATTTTCTAATGAAAGAATCAAAGCATCTTGCAACACATCACCTGTCACATTCACTTCACGATTGTTTCCTTGTTGTGCTTCCACTTCTTTTCCCTTCCGAAACTTGCAGCCTTTCTCCAACTGTCCTTTCTTCCTGAATTTCGAACACACTGTCCTTGATCTAGACTTGGATCTCCCTTTCTTTGACTTACTGTGATATCCTAGGATCTTTCCTCTTTCCATTTTTCTTCCCCTAGTATTTGCAGTCAAAGAATTACCTGATGTCTCACAGGAGCTTTTCCATCACATTTCCTCACTAAGGATTGCACTGACAACATCATCAAATGTTAAAGTACTAGATGTTGAGACAGAGTTACTAATGGCCATAACTAAACCATTCCAGCTTTCTGGTAATGAACATAGAAACAATAGAGCCCTAACTTAATTATCAAAAGTTACCCCTACAAAACTTAATTGACTAGTAACTATATTAAATTCATTTAAATGATCAACAAAAAATCCACCTTCTGACATCTTCATATTAAATAAATGCTTCATAATAAATACCGTATTTGAGGCCGAAGGTTTAATATAGTTTATCCAATGCCGACATTAAACCCTCTGCTGTTACTTCCTTTGAAATATTAAAGGCTACCAATGCCGCTAGGCACAACCATATTGTTCCAAGTGCCTTTCTATTGAGAATATCCCATTCTGTGTTTGTCATACTTGTCAGCTTCTTTGTCTTTCTGCTAAATGGTAGGTACAAAACTTTCTGATACAGATAATCCTCCATCTACATCTTCCATAGCTGGTAGTTTTGGCCGTTAAATTTTTCGACCCTAAACCTACCATCTTCCGCCATTGCTCTCACTCGAACTAGGAACCCTTCTCTCCCGTAAGTTTATCAACCAAATAGACCTTCGGATCTGATACCAGTTGTTAGAAAATTATATATTACATAGAAATGGAACACATAAAATATATTGCATAAATATAAACACATAAAACACATAAAACAAGAGAGACACATATATACGTGGTTCAACAAATTTGGGCTACATTCACAGAGAAACATCTAGTCCTTCCTTTTATATTATCTAGCAAACTGAATAGATACAACCTACAGAAGATCCACTATAATTCCCTCTTCGCTCTCACACAATATCCTCTCTCTTTCTCACTCAGAATATAGATCTACATAGATGCAATACAATTCTTTCATATATAGTGAGGGTTTTTCTTCTAGCGCAAAAAATTCTAAATTAAACATAACTTCTACCATCAGATCTTCGCTTAATGAACGAACGAGATTGACTAAGAAATTACAAAATTTTACAAGGCAATTAAACTATTTTTAGCTTCAGGGGCACTGCCCCCGAACCCCCGCCAAAGGGGACTCCAAATAATCGTCGTCACCACCCTCTGGACCCCCTTGGTGGCGTACATTTTACAGGTGGTGTTGCCACCACATTAAGAACTGGGGTACAATGTGGTGATACCTCTAAATAGAGAAGATATTCATGCTCCACACCCAACAAGAAGCTACCTCATTAATCGAGGTCCATTATTCTCTGCCTAGATCCCTACAAAATCTCATAGAGTTACAACTCAAATAGGTAATGATGAGACGCATATCCTCTTTGACCTTTATCCAAATCTTCTTCAATATCTTGAAATGAATTTGAATTTGAGCATTAGAGGCCACATAATGGTGCCTTGGAAGCTTCCAAATGACCTACACGTGTCATGAAACTCAAGCCACTTTTAAGTATTAGCAATTATATGTCATTTTTCTATGTTTTAAAATTCACTTAAAATACTATAAATCATTAGCTTTTGGAAAAAACAAAGGTAACCCGTTGTAATCATGAAAATGGAGGTTAATAAAAGGTTATATGGTCATGGAGTTGTGACATGTGAGTGAAATGGTGGAGATAAAGGTGAAAGTGGATGATATTTTGAATACATTTTGGAAGCTCTACAATCCACCTTAGCTAATCCATCTAGATTGGTTTCAATGCTACAATGATAGGATCAGGAGGGATCTCTTTAGATCTCTCAGTTGTGCTTTAGATCGAAGAAGAAGGAGGGATCACATAGATCTAATCAAAAGTGCTTACTGGAAAATCTTATTTGTAGGTGTTCGTAGAGCTAAAAAGGGGGGAAAACTATTTGAACATATCTTTGAAGAAAAATATCTATGTGAAGCTAAAAATATCTCTCAATTTTAGAAGTGTTGTAGTAATTAAACTAGCTAGCCATGTGTTGTAGCGAGTACAACCACCCTCCAAAATTTTTCCTATGCTTTTATTTTGGATCCTTCCTTCCTATCCATAGGAGCTTACCTTGTACTGATTAAGGTATCAACTTTTGACTGAGACTTATATTTTTTCATTTGTGCTTGTGTTTTCTTGTTTTAAACTTAGTTGATCTTTCTAAGTCACAAGCTAACCTCCTGACTTGGTCACACATCCGTTCTAGGCTTACCTACATAAACTATTCATTCCTTGAAGGAAATCAAATTTGATGATCGAAATTGTACAGTTCAAATTGGCAGTGAGCCTTAAGCTCAAAAACTGCACAATCATGGAAGGTAGCCCAAAAGCTACGCAATCCCTCACTGATCTCAGAAACTGGTTAGTCATGGAAGGAAGCCCAACACTGAGTCCAGAAACTATGAATCCCTCATTGAGCTCAGAAACTGCGTAGTGCATTGAGCTGGAAAGTTGCCCAGTTCCCTAGAATTGTGCAATATTTCCTAGTAGTGTGCATGGAAATTTTCCCGAAAAAGGAAGAAATCTAAAAGGAAAAAAGGATCCTTAGGAAATAGGGATCTATTTTTAGTATCCCAAAGGAGACACTTATTTTTAGAAACTTCCGCCAAGTGTCGATATTTCCTTAATTTTAGGCATGCACTTCATAACCCTAATTCACTCAAATATTTTTAATCGACGCCTCTAGATCTCATTTTCACATTCGATCTTGGAGATATAGCATTCCCGAGGATATCAAGGATCCTTCAGTATGATTATCGTCACTTTTTTGGGTGAGTTTCACTTTTTTCATCTTTTGCTGATTTGTTTTTGATTTTTGTCATTTTACTTGTGTGAGTGTTGTTTTATTTATATCTCTTCATAGTCGTTGGCATTTCAAATTGTTTTCACTTGTAGAAGTTTTTCTAAGTTTTTGTATGGCTTTCACAAGTGTCCCATCGATTTTCCTATTTTTGCATCGATGGTTGTCGTTGTGGAAACTCTCCTCACGTACTTGATTTTCCTTCTACTTGATCAGTTTCTACACTTAATCTAAATTTATTCACTCATACTTAGTCATTTTTTCACTGAAGCTCACATCATCATTCACTTTTTCTCAATTTTCACACTTCTACCAGGAAGATCTGCCCTTTCCTTTGCCAGATCTTGCCTTGCCCAGCTGGGAAATGAAAAACCATACAACTCAAGACACGAGCTTAGCCTCTATAAATGGAGAGTGCACATTATGTACTAGCCCAACTACGTATTATGTAGTTCTAGGTCTCAGTCTGTCACGTTCCCCACTAAGACTACACAATGCATAGTCTTTGTCAGTCTCTACCCAGGTTGGATCAAGCCTCAAGATTCATCCTTGGCTACCAAGACTATGAAATGCATAGTTTCCACAGTCATCCAGTCTCCCTTATTGATAAAAAATGTGCAATCCTTCTCTCCAGTTGCCCAATTTGCTGCATGATCATGTTTTGAAGGTAGATTTGCTGAAGCTAATGTTTGCTTGCCATGAGTGTCATTTTTGTCCTACAAGTACCACACTTGTGAAGTACTTCTATCCAACAATCATTATTACCATGGAACCAAAGAAAAATGCTTAAAAAGAGACCACTGAAAGAAGTAATGGGGAAGCAGTTAAGAAAACATCAGTAGACTTTCCAATGCATGCAAACACTAAATTGTTTATAGAAAAGGGATGACCACTAACATGGCAACAAGTTAATGAAGCTCTTTCAGCAAAGAGCCTTGACACATATATAGAGGAATGATAGGTTTATCTCAATATCCAACAATCAGTATTGCATAATGTTGCCTGAAGATATCCATCCTTCCCATGTGCAGATGTCATCAGCTAGATTGTTTCACTCATTGATGAGAAGACCATGACATTGAGTAATGCCAGTGGACAGAAGCTTGCGACCATTTTTGAACAAGATTATCAGCACATGTTTCACTTTCCTAAGCCATTGAAGCTCATTGAATCATTTTTATATGCCACCAACAACAATGTGAACACAAGAGATATTGATAAAGGTTGGGTGAAAGAGCTATCTAAGTTTCAACAAATGCTGACCCATTCATACAACACAAATTCTCTTAGGAAGCCCTACTAGCTCTTGGTTACATTAGCTTGTAGGATCCATGGTCAGCAGAGCACAAAGACCTTTTCTGAAGGGTGGGTAGTCTTATTAAACGAGGTTGTGAATGAGGGGAAGTCATTCAATTGGTCAAATATGTTGGCTTGGAAGTTGAGAGCCCATGTAGCACAGGCCCAGAGTCCTCCCAGTGGTGAGCAACCAAGGTTTTATATGTCTGCATATTTAATAGATGCAATCTATGCACAAAATTATTTTCTTGACATGAACTAGACATGGACACCATGAGAAACTGTCATGCATATTTATTGTTGGCTTCTTTTGGATTGTAGTTATCGAGGGGTAATAGAACAACTAAATGACCACTTCATCATCCCGATTTACAAGCTCATCTTTGAAGAAGATCCACCTTGCATGTTGATGGGCCTCTAAGTAAGACATAAATTAAGGCCCATATGGCCATCCTTCAACACATTAAACCTCCCCTTTTTCATTAGATAATGTATTTTTAATTTTAATATATTCATTAGGAAGGTTTATGGATAATTGCATATTTGTGCCTAATATTATTTATTTTTGTGGAATATTGTGAGAATATTGGGAAGATTATGGAGATTTGGAGAAGGAGATAATATAGTGACGTACTTCTTACTACATGAGAATCAATATTAAATAATAAATCAATAAGATATTATGGAATTATGGCACAAACTGTGGAGCTCCAATGATTGAGAAAATCTAGGAATGTGTTCCCTACCATTTAATGCAAGTTCCTAGTATTGGGAGCCAGATCCACTAATAAAGGGATTCTGGTGGGGAAAGATTGCTCCTTTCATGGGGAATGATTCCTAATAATTTTGTATAATTATCAGGTCAAATTTTCCTATAGGGGTGGATTTTTATTGGTCTTCTTGTGGAGAGAACTCATATTTTTGCAGCTCCACTTTCATTTTCTGCAGGGATGCAATTGTATTGATGGAAATAATGAAGATTGGTGACATGTTTAGCTTATAAATCTTGGTCTCCTCCATATGAATTTTAGTTTCCTTGGACTTCGATATCCCAGGAGCCCCATATCTTTTTTGTATCATTTTCATTTCTTCATTTCACTTCTTATTCACATGCATCTCTTGTTTTTGTTTTTTCCTATTTATAGATTTAGTGTTAATGATTTCTTAATTTAGGATTGGGTTAAATGGTTGAAGTAAGTTCTTTTTTAGGATCACAGGAATCATTCCATCCTTGGAAAAACTTTGTAAGGTCATAGTAATCATTGAGCTACTTGGATTAGTTTGCTTATTCACAAATCTAGATTTCTGGAAGTTATTTGTGGCAAGTAACAATTTTTTAACGAGATTCATCGAGTTGATTCCAATTGAATTAGATAAAAAAATATTATATTTAATAAAAAATATTACTCCATTGAATTTTCACTTGATTAGGTTATGCATTTGATAGATTTACTAGCTCACTAGTTCTCAAATTTCTAGATTTTAGACTAGTAATTTTATGCCATTTTTTAGCATGGGTTAACAAAGGTATTTTTGAGTGATTCCACTTGTAATGGGGACTTATGACATCCTAGTAAATAAAAACAATTGTCCCATCCAATTTGGATTTTATTTGGTTGGTCATTCAGTGAATTATAACTCCCTATAGCAAATTTGTTGTTTCCTATAGTAAGCTACAGAAAACCATGTAGCAGCCTTCCAACATGTATATACTTGCTCAGATTCACTCAGGAATATTGGATATTTCCCCTTAGGGTTGAATCAATACCCATAGGATCTAAATCAATTATTAGGTAATACTAAATACGACTTCAGACTTGCCTCTTTACCCATGCAAAACATTTCAGCGATTTGGGTTAATGGACAAATTTATGAATTGGATAATACAATGATGATTTTCTTGATTACCACATCCAACGAACTTTTTTAATAGATCTAAAATATTTGAAATGTATTGTTTGAAATTTTATTCATGATATTCACTTTATGCAATTAGAATAGGATTATTTCCTTATATTTTCTTAGTAGCAATAGGTTAAGGTTTCCATTTTGAGCATTTCATTTTCAGCAATTAGTTTAAGAGTTGATTTCATTACATGCACTTCATTACATCATGACAACAAAGGAATGACACATTGTAAGTTGCACATATAGTTCTGATACATCTTTATTTTGTATGAACCCCGAGTTGATAATTAAAGTTGGTAGCCTTGGGAGTCACAATATTCTTATCGCAATACTGAAGCTCATCAATTTTGGTGTCGTTGCCAGGGAGGTGTCAATGTATGCATTTTTTCTTTCCTAGTAGATTCATTTCTTTCTACTTTTTACAAAAACAAAAAATATTTGCATTAGGAACATTTCACTTAAAAAATAGAAAATATCATTGCATTAGTGTTTTCACTCAATCATAAAAACAAGAAAAAAATTCTCCAACACCAACCCACCCCCCATTTGATCACGTGGTGTAGTAAGATCCACATCGCCATCCACTTTTGCGGGTACAAGAAGAAGAGAGGGAAAGGAATGTAGAAGAAATGGATGGATATGATGACAATGAAGAAGATCCTCTTGGATTTCCCATTCAAGATATTGATGCCAGTGTGCATATGAAGAACATCCCTCCATCTTTTATTCCAAACTTTCATGGTCTAAGGTCAGGGGATCCGGAACCCTTTCTCTTTGAATTAGAAATCCTTTATTGATCTTATGGTTACTTATTAAACACTCAAAAAATGAGATTGTTTAAGGAAACATTAAAGGATAGAGATCTTAAATAGTTCATCAGTTTAGGGACTAATTCAATAATATCATGGAATGATATGAAAAATATATTTCTAGAAAAATATAAAGATCATAATCTTAAAGAAGATATCTTTAGAATGAATAAAAAAGAAGATGAGAGTCTATAGGATCTAATAGAGAGGTTCATGTAAAATGTTAAGAGGGAAAAACTACATCATTTAGGCTCCGACACACTAGAAACCCTCTTACTTAGAACAATCATAGATGAGTGGATTGATCTCCTTGATCTCATGAGTAGAGGTGATGTATACCAATTATAATTTGAAGAAATTTGTGAAACATGCAAACACATATCAAGAGGAAGGGCAAGAGTAAGTAAATCAACATCAAGATCAGTAAGTTAATTTAAAATTGGAAATTTGTTTGATGACTTTAAAACATAAATTCTTAGAAATCTAACCAAAGAAGTAGAAATCTTAAGAATGAAATATGAAGAAAAATAAGATGTTGAGATTTGTGTTGTCCGTGCAGAATAACATGATGTTAAATATTGTTCATCATTACCAGGGTTTAAGGAAGTTTAACAAGAGGACAATGGAGCAAATCAATCACCATAACATCTATGTTATGTATCTCTAAGAGGACCATGACAACTTAGTCAAATTAGTATGATGCAAAATCCTAATTCACAATTTCAAGGTTATGCATATCCACCTCAAAGAAATTGGAACACACCCTTTCCTTGGAAACATTGGCCACTCAACCCGAAAACCAATCTTGGCAACAATTTTGGAAAGGAACTTATGGGAGCCATCTACAATATCCTCAATATTTTCCTCAATATCCTACATACTCAACTCCATGTTATCCCTACCATCCACCTCCACCTCCACCACAACCCCAACGACATCCATCTCAAATATCCACTCCCACTCAACTACCTGTACCACAATTCCCAAACCCACACAATGAAGTAGCTCAGCCCACTTACAATGCTGGGGTACAACACTTCTAAATATATCCTCTTGATCTCAATGGTATTCATCTCAAATCAGGAAGAATACTACAAAAAAGATATTCTCTTGATGCCATTGAAGGACAACATGCAGAAAAAGAATATTCAAAAGAGGACCAAAGAATCATGGGATGCACTTGATGCAGAGTTGATCTGAACTTAAACATGAATGAAAAAACTTATAGATATAATCATAAACATAGAGATGTAATCGAAAAACACTTCATTTCATTAATATAAAAATATTGAACTATGCTTACAAACAAAATGGAAATAAGATAGCTCGAGCGGTGGAAGCTTATCTCTGATAAGAGATGTGGCAACTACATGCCTTTGAACTGAGTTAAAATGATGCTCAAGGGCCATTTTATTATTGAACAATAAGAGAAAACCCTAAACAACCAAAATCCTAATTGAGGAGATGTAACACCAAGAGTTTATGGGCCTCGTTGGGCTCAGTTGGGCAGCCAACTTCCCAGGGTCGTAAGTTGGTCATATTATCTTCATTTGACGTGTATAATACCTCATTGGAAATATCTCTTAGAGGACTACAACAATCAACAAGTTTACCTTATAAATCATCGAGATATGTTTATGAAAAATGGCATTTAGGGCCTCAAAATGACTCCGGAAGTTCAAGACCCGAAAAAGTGCCAAAAGTCTTAAATTATGTTACAATTAAGGAAAGTGAAAAAATGAAAGAAAAATGGTGAGGGTCCAAGTGGAATAGGTGGGTGGCCACCAATATCCACCTAGATCAGTCCTCCCCCCTTAGGAAGAAATACTCCCCATTACGTTGAGTTCCTCCATGAGATGAGGAAACGTTTGCTAAACTTGGTCCCTGGTGAGCCATTTGCCTTGGTGAAGGAGTTTGCTTGCTTTGACAACTCGATATAGATGTATCCTCTATTACTGATTGTTCTTGATCTGTGTGTCCATGATTTTATCAGTTGTGGCTTGTTCCATGCTGTCTCGGTTGAGCTCTGTTGGTGTGAGCTATTCTGCAATGTTAGATGTGTCCAACAATGGTGGACAGTATGGCCGAGGGCAGTCTACATTGAACACTGGGTGCAAGCAAGGAACGATGAGATGTTGAGCACGAAGGAATTTTCATTGACAGCCTTGGCGATGGAGTATAGCCCATATGGGAGTGGGCAAATCTTGCGGTAGGGTCTAGCAAGGCGCTCCTTCTGCAATTCTAGCCAAACTTTGTCTCCCACCTGGAACTCGTGTGACACTCGATGCTAATCATGGTGTTGCTTGTACTTAGCATTAGCTTTGTCCAATATATCATGACCTGTTGGTAGATGTGTTGAATATGATCAATGAAGTTATTATCGATTTTAGCTTCAGACTGCACGTGAGTTGAATCTATCTAAGTGGCTGCAAATGGTATGGCCACACCAATGAGGCATAATGGCTTATATCCTATCCCTACCTGAAAGGGGTTGTGGCATGTTGAGTTGTGGATAGCTTTGTTATATATGTTTTGGAAAAGGATGAGACTTTCATCCCATGTGCATGGATTCTTTGATTTTTACCTGCACATAACATGTACAACCATCTTGTTGACCACCTCTGTTTGGCCATCAGTTTGGGGATGGAAAGTCATGGACATAGTAAGTTTTGTATCCTGTTTTGGCTAGAGGCTTGACCGAAATGTACTCAGGAATCTATTGTCTTGATATGAGATAATGGAGTATGGGATCCCAAAGTGTACCCACACTCACTCAAAGAAGAGCTTGGTAGTGGCCTCTGCTGTGATACTCTTCTTGTAGGCCATCATGATGACCATATTAGAGAATACGTCGACAACCATGAAAACAAAAGCATTGTCATGCTTAGTAGAAGAAAGGGCCAACATATACTCCATAGCGACAGATTTTCGAGGCCGACTGGGCATAGGTAGAGGAGTATACATGCCTTCCTTCCTGACGGTTGGTTTGGAAATGGCGTAGGCGTTGTAGGATCTAATGTACTTCCCAACATCCTGATGAAGTTTTAGCCAATAAAAGTACTTCTGCAATATCGCCATTGCTTTCTCTACTTCGAAATGTCCAGCAACCCAATTGTAGTGCACCTCCCAAATCATCTTGGCATGCTCACTTGAAGGAACACATATGTGTCCCAAGTGGCATTACAGTGCATCTTGAAGGTGACAATTTGCAACTTGCTTCCCCTCCTGGAGTGTCTGGTATATGCTACTACATTCTGGATCGCTCTTGTAAATATGTGGGCACCCCAATGACTTGTGCCCACAGGGGTCTAGCACAGTGATTAGTGTCATGACCGGAGGTCGACTAAGGTAATAAACGACATTATTGATGCTTCCCATATCATAATTAATGTTCAAATGGAATTTTTGCAGATAGGTGGACCATTTCTGATCACGATCGTTCTGCAACTTCCATTGTGTTTGTATGAACTGTAAAGGTCGGTGGTTTGTGTGGATGATTGTTTCCTTACCAAAATGTAATGCTTCCATTGATGACATGCCTGCAAAATGGAATATATTTCTTTATTGTAAGTGGGGTACTTTCGAACTGTGTCTGAAAGTGTCTCCCTGCGGTAAGCCACTGGATGCCCATGCTGAGTAAGAACCGCACCAATAGCATAGTCAGAGGCATTTGTCTTAATCTCAAATGGTTGTTGTAGGTCTGATAACATGAGCACTAGTGCAAAACATAAGCAATTCTTCAACTTGGGGAATGTTCCCTATTAGGTTTCCAACCAAAATAGCTTTGATTTCACTCCACCCTTGGTGACTTGACTTAAAGGCCAAGTGATATGAGAGAACCCCAAAACGAACTTACGGTAGAAATTGGCAAGACCCAAAAAGATGCGAAGCTCTGTTAGAGTGGATGGGGCTGGCCAATCCCAAATGACTTGTATCTTGTATGGGTCCACATTCATACCTAGCTCATCAATGGTGTACCCCAGATATTGAACTTGGATTAGGCCAAAGGTGCATTTCTCCAAGTTAGCACACAACTTGTGTGTTCGAAGGGTTTGAAGGGCCTGTCGAATACGGTGGAGGTGCTCTTCCTAACTCTGGCTAAAGATCAAGATTTAATCTAAATACACCACCAAAAATGCATTAGTGAAGCGTCGCAAGATGTCGTCCATTAGTCTCGTGAAGGTTGTAGGGGCATTCGTCAATCTGAACAGCATGACCAACCATTCGAAAAGGACCTCCTTGGATTTGAAGATAATCTTTCACACATCGAAGGGTTCGATAGGCACCTTGTGACAACCTAATGTCAAGTCAATCTTGTTGAAATATTTTCCCCCCTTGAGCTAGTCCAAAAGGTCATCAATTCATGGGATTGGGTACCTATTCTAGACAATGATCTTGTTCAGTGCCCGATAGTCAATACAGAGCCTCCAAGTCCCATCCTTCTTCTGTACCAATATAATAGGGCTCCCACAGGGTGATGAGCTTGACCTAATGTGCCCTTTCTACAATATTTCCTAAATATGCCTCTTGATCTCATCATTCTCCATAATAGATCGTCGATAGGTTGGTCCATTTGGTAGCAGCACACCTGGGGTCAGATCGATGGAGTGCTTGTTTGGACAATGCAGAGGTACCCCTGTGGGTGAGGCAAATATATCCCTATACTCCTCCACAACATTTTCCATCTACTACTGCTATGCAGAGGAGCCCTGTCTAAAATGCGTGGCCAAAACCTTTTTCTTTCCTTGGGGGTGAATCATAAGAAAAACAAATTTCCTGGTCTGGGAAATGATCTTACTACATTTCTCTACATTGATCAAAGAGATGGTGGTAGGCAGGGCTAACTCTGGTATCCTGTACAACTTATTAGCCAAAGTAATAATCACAGAATGAGGTCTAGACTCATATACAACATGTTGCTTCTACAAGTATGGTTGTCCTAACAATACATCAGAAACTTTAAGAGGAGAAATGTCACATAGTACCTCATCTGTGAAGGGCTTGATGATGTAGGGAGGGTGACAGTGCTGCCTGACGTGAATATCTTTTCCTTAGTGAAGCCACCTGATGGTGTACGGTTTTGGATGTGTTGTAGTCTTTAGGTCAATCTGCTTCACGACCTCTACTAAAATGAGGTTCTTCTCGCTCCCATTGTCGACAATGAACTACAGCGGAGAACCCTTCACCCACATCTGTGAATGGAAGAGTCTTCCCCCCTCCTTTGGATATTTAGGATCAATTTTCTGGATCTTTGTGGTAGCCACAGTGGCACTAGGCTCTACATCAATAATCTACTTCCCTTTATCAGTTCCCTTATCAATGTTATGCTCTTAACCTGCAAGACGATACCAGAATACCAAATATGTGAAGAAATATACCCAGAACATAGAAAAGCGAGTAACAACAACAAGTATTTTATTATTCAAAAAGCAATGTTCACTTGCCTCTTCGAGGGGACAACCTCCAATAGAGAAGAGCTTGATGACAAAATAAGACATGATGCTCCTCGCAGGGAGTCTCTATCCTTTATATATGACTCATACATGCAATACCATGGATCAAATACCATGGTTTTTATTAATACCATCTATCTAATACCATGGCCCATTTGCAACTAACTATGGTCTCGTCATTAAATGCGGGTTAACCACTTATAATTATTAATATGGGCTTTATTGACTCTTTACTATGACTCGATCCTACTACATAAATAAGGGGGTTAGGGTGGGACCCTAACATGCCCTCCCCCTTAAGAATAGCCTTGTCCTCAAGGCTAATGCTGCGGAAACTGCTGAAGAATAGTGGCTAGTTCCCAGGTTGCATCTTCCGGAGAGGTGTCTTTCCACTTGACAAGGACTTCCCTAATCATGCGGCCACGCAGGTGCCGTTCTCGTGTGTCTAGGACCTGTTCAAGTTGGAGCCAGATTGACCCTTCTTCATCCAATTCAAGGAAATTGGTTTGAATTCTGCAATTGTTCCTGATCACTTTCTTGAGGCATGAGACATGGAAAATGGGATGGATTTTTGCAGTGGGTGGCAAAGCTAGCTTGTAGGCCACTTCTCCAACGCGGTGAAGTACTTGATATGGTCTGTAGAATTTTGGAGATAGTTTCTAACAACCCTTATCTTTGAGTGATGATTTATTATATGGTTGCAGCCTAAAAAATACTTGATCCCCTTTTTGAAATTGGCACTCTGAGCGATGCTGATCTACCTGTTGCTTCATGCGGTTTTGAGCTTGATGAAGATTCTCTCTAAGATGGGTGAGCATGGTTGTGCGGTTTTGTAGGAGTTGATCCACTGCTTGTACCTTTGAGCACCCCTTGATATAAGAAGTAGGGGAAGGAGGGACTTGACCACAAAATGCTTCATAGGGAGTCACTTTGGTGGTGGCATGATAGTTGGTGTTATACCACCATTCAGCTAGAGGTAACCACTGTACCCAAAGATGTTGCTTTTCTGAAGTGAAACACCTAAGGTAGGTTTCTAGAAATTTGTTGACGGCTTCAGTTTGACCATCCGTTTGTGGATGATAGGAAGTACTGAGTTTTATTTGGGTGCCTTGTAGCCTGAAGAGTTCCTACCAAAAATTACTGGTGAAGATCAGGTCACGATCAGACACAATAGAAGTGGGCATGCCATGCAATTTGAAGATCTGATCCATGAAAGATTGAGCGACCAAAGTTAGTGTAAACGGGTGGGGTAGGGCACAAAAATGAGCATACTTATAAAGTCGGTCCACAACCACCATGATGACTGACTTGTTTCCTGACTTTGGAAGACTTGAAATGAAATCCATAGAAACCTCCATCCATATTGATGCCAGGATGGGCAACGGTTGTAATGTGACTGGTGCTTTGACTGTCTCCCCTTTGTGGCTGTTGGAGAGATAAATCCCCTCTATGGATAGAGGTGATCCCTACTAGCCCAGAACGGGTCTAGCAACAATCAAACAATGCTATCACGCAAGTTCCTAATTGCAAATAAAGAGTAGGTGATGAAGACCTACTTGAGATCCAACACTTTAGTTCGTAGGAGAGATGGCGCTCATGTTCCTTTGCCTTGGCCGGTCACGATCCTCCACTATCCACGTGAATGGA
>APFE030811293.1:290029-327529 GCA_000404065.3 Pinus taeda
AAAATGGTTGGCGCGATTGCGACTCTGGGACAGAGCGCTAATGGCGCGCCCTTTCATTAGGATTTTCCCCATTGGCGTAGGCATAACAGAGGGCACTAGCGCTAATGCAAAAAGGGTTGTTTTTAAGGGCAATGAGCAGGAGATGTCTTAAAGGCATATGAAGCTCATGTTTAGAGGTGAATAAGGCAAGTAGTTTCAAGTCTTGTCACTTCTCACAAGTCTCGGAATGGGTCCTCCAATATGCGGGAGAGGGGTAACAGGGACGGTGACAAACGGTGACAAATTACTGTGTAACAGATTCCCTCTAAAGCATGAGGCCCGAGAGAGAGAGGGGTGAAGTGCTTTACAAGAACATGTGTGACTGAAACACTGCCGCTGGAGAACCTGCGAAAAGAAGTACAACTGATATGTCAAGTACATGATATATATGTGGTATGGGCGCAGCCATCCATAACAGAGTATAAAACTGGACCCTAGGCATGGACGCAGCCATCAGATGAGGATCTATGAATGGACTCAGGTATGGTCGCAGCCATCCAATGGATGAGTCATGTAATGATTACAAAGATCCACAAAATGCACCCCGGACGTAAATATGCACAATCCGGGGTCTTGCGCTCCAACTCGACCTGAACACAGTACAAGTTCAAGCATGTTAATATAGGAGTCGAAGTCGAACATGCCTGAACATCATCTGATTAATAGTCAATGATGAAAACTGTTAACAGACGCGAGAGGTGCCACCAATAATGACGATGGTCCTCAAGGTACTATAGGTACAATCCACGGCGTGCGAATCAATGAGCCGATGTCGAACACCCGTTGAATCATCCGATCGGAGGCAAATGATGAAAACCTCACGTCAAACATGAAGAACCTGCCATTGAGGCATGCAAGCTCCAAGGTACC
This sequence comes from Pinus taeda, assembly GCA_000404065.3. Classification (NCBI taxonomy): domain Eukaryota; kingdom Viridiplantae; phylum Streptophyta; class Pinopsida; order Pinales; family Pinaceae; genus Pinus; species Pinus taeda. The sequence goes on from APFE030811293.1 coordinate 290,939, forward strand.
CGAAGGGAGTCTCTAGGTCACCTTCCTGGATAATGAGCTAAAGTCGACAGGAAGTGATCTTCGTTGAAGGTGGGCCATAATGTTTCCCACATCATCGACACGAGACGGAAAGAGACAATGTGTTTTGTGTGAGATATCGGAGGGAGGTTGAGTATTCTTGCAGAGGCCAACTTCTCTTGAACACATCGGCGGCACAACGACAAATTTGGCAGTATCTGAGGTCAAATGATCAGGGTTCATGATGACAAGACGATGAGCAGATGAATGGTCAAATAGGGTAACCCAAACCCATGGAGGCAAATGTGAAATGAGATGAGATGTCCCCACCCAGACATGAATGCAACAAGTGCCATGTTCAATAGCGACATACTGCCGATGACAACGATTGTGATTCCTTTATTCCCCCCACCATTTCTGGCGAGTACCCCGGTTATTTTTGGATGACAAGCTTGACGGGGATAGCATATGCTTGAGGAGCGTCATTTCGACGGAATCCGATGTCATTAAGTTTTAACAAGTCTGAGAAAGGAAGAAATCGACGTCTTTTCATGTTTAGAGAGTTTGAAAAGACAGCGAAAAGAAAACTCCAAGGATGTCCTTTTTCGTAAAGTTGTGTCTCTCGAGCCCGAAAAAGTATAAAACGATGCTCGAAAGAATCGCCCGATCATTACGACCGAGGAGTACTTTTCGTAAATAGTGACGTTGATCCGAAAAAAGTAAAAAAGCGACCGATATCACGTCGTTTCGTTCCCATTAACGAACCTGAAACGACAAAGGTCTGACGATCTTTTCATTCTTTATACAGTCGGAAAAAGAGTTTAAAAACGACCGCCTCTTATTTATGTTTAACGAGTCAAGAGGAATAACTCGGAAATCTTTTCACGTTTAGCGAGTCAAAAAAGAGCTGAAAGAAGACCTCCATTTTTATTCTCTTTAACGAGTCAAAAACGAAAAAATACTCGGCAATCTTTTCATATTTTACGAGTCAGAAAAGAGCTTAAAGGTGACTCGGGTATGGGTTCTTTTTTACACAAGCTTGAACCATAGAGAACTCTGCTTGGATTCGGTTTCATGTTTACACAAGCTTGAAACGAAAAACTATGCTTGTTATAATTTCGCATGCCCCCAGCATAATGACGCAAAACAAGGTACATGCCCCCCAAGCTTCATTGCATTCAACCAAGTGGATGGAATGAAGGTTCACTTTCGAGTTCTTGGAAAGACTCGACTTGTATTTTATGAGATCTTAATCAAAGACTCGATTGGGAAAGGGAGTTGTTTCATTTTTTAATGACGTTGACACAGTAAAAGAACTATCCTCGTAACCCTTGTTTCATTTTTTAACGAGCTCGACACAAGATCAGGAACTATGCTCGATACACCTAATTTCATTTTTTAAGGAGCTTGACACAGGAAAGCGAACTATGCTCCGCCTAGTCCTAGTTTCATTTTTTAAGGAGCTTGACATAGGAAAGGGAACCATGCTCCGACCATACCTAATTTCATTTTTTGAGGAACTTGACATAGGAAAGTGAACTATGCTCCGCCTGAACTTCATCATAATGAATAGGAAGTTGGGGCTTCCAAGAGTGGCTCTCTCGATGGGAGGTCAACATCTCGGAAGTTAGGACCCAATGCCCCGAGGACACTATGCACGACGGCGGCATCACTGGATATAGGTATGGGATAGGCGACCACATAGTTGATTTGCGGGGGGGAAGATACAACTGGTGGATAAAAACTAGGAGGGGATGACAACTGCGCAGGAGGCATCAGGGGACTAACGAATGACAATTGATCGACAGTCACCATTCTTCCATCGTGTGGAAAGAAAACCACACGGAAAAGCGAAGAAACAAAGGCCCCCATAGCATAAACATAGTCGCGACCAAGGAGAAGACTAAAATCTAATACACCTTGGGTAACCAACACGTCGACATAGACGATTTTACCTCCCAAAGTAATAGGGAACTTCGGGAGGACTCCTAGAGATGGACAGGCTCCTCCGTCGAAAGCCAACAGATTCTGCGTGACCGGCTCGAGCTGCGGGGAACCTAAAGCTTGCCAAGTAGTGTACGGCATAAGACTGACCGACGCACCTTCATCCAGAACAGTGCCAGGTACTACCTTATCAAAGGAAAGTACCGTAATCTGGAAAGGCACATGGGATGGAAGGCGGAAAGCAGCTAGGTGACTCCAATCAAAGGAAATGGCCAAACTACTTGGTGGGGGAATCGTATGATCACCCCCATGATCCATAGGAACCGAAGAGGGACTTTCGGGAGCAGCTGGGATAGGAGAGTCATTTCCGGACTTAGGGGAATCTGAGGAGACGAGAAGAACATGGGAATTACGCCCTTCCAAAACAGAGTGATCGGGTGGTGAACTCGAGTCAACACTCTTTCTGACCAACAGTTGGTCTGGAACAGGCTGGGAAGGGCCAGGTTCAGGAAGAGGAGGCTGGACAAGAGAGGAATTTGAACCAATCTCATTGTCGGCAGGGGGACAATCTGCAGCTGCAAAAAGACGTTGATATCCAACGGGGAGTTGGGGTGAGGGAGCCGCGAGACTTTCCAAGACGTCGGAGGCTTTATCCATGAGCAGACAAAGGTGAGGGGATGATTGCCTTCACAAAGTCTGCAAGGGATTCAAATCTTCCCCTTTCCTTTACTATTCCCAACTGATAGGGTAGCATCGCCGTGAGATTCAAAGGGCGATGAGAGGCGGGCCGGATCATGGGACCATACTTCTAAGACCCTAGGAATGCCAGGACAATCGCGAAGAAGATGGTAATCCTTGCACAATCTACAAGGAAACTTGACCTTCCGCGGAGGAGCAGAAGGTGGCCCGACTTCAGGTGTACTCGAGGGGGTAGTCGCGCTTTTAGCCTCTCCTTTGAGAGCCTTCTTCTTCTTCGTCTTCTTCTTCTTCTTCTTAGCCACCTGGTTACTCGAATCGATATCTTCACCAGGCAAAGTAGAAGATGAGGACGTAGAAGTGGGCGTAGAAGGGGAGAGGTCCACTTTAGAATCAACATGAGGTTGTTCAGGTGGAGGGACTGATTGATTAGTAGGTGAGACAGTAGGGACCAGAGAGGTTGAGAACAACCAAATAGGCAACCCAATAGTTAACCCTGGGAGGGACAACGTTGCCATGTAAGGAGCACCAACATTCCTGAGAGGAGGGAAATGAACAGGATTCCCGTCAGGGGGGGAACTTGGGTTGGTGAACCCCGAGAAAGTTGCCATCAAGAACGAAAAAGAAACCTACTCAAGCTAACACGAACAAGACCTAACCGGGTAAATGTGAACGCGGCCGAATAAATTTTAAGACAAAGGAACTGAACTTGACCTTTTCATGTTTTAAGAGTCGAGAAAAGGACAAAAAGGTGACTCTAGTTGCCTTCGAATGTTTTGTGAGCCCGAAGTGACAAACTGCTCAAGTGAGCCTTTTCTTTTAAGGAGTCCGAAAAGGATCAAAAGTGACTACTCTAGAGAAACTAGGCAAAAGGTTTACCAGACAATCCGTAAAACTGCTTATATACCTTGGTAATCGTATGAAAACCAAGGACTTCCCGTACTGCAGTCAATCTTCCCGAATGCTGTGTTCGGTGCGTTACGGCTTGTAAGGCGGCAGACACGACTTCCTATGGATTAAGGATGACAACCTAGTGGAGTCTCCCCATAAATACGCGACGGTACGTGGGAGCACAAGTCCGTACTAGACCATAGTTGAATCACACAAGGAGGAATCACCCAACCTTAACGCGAGAACAAAAGTGACTAGGTTTAACGACGCCGGAGCACGTCTCTAGCCTAGACCTCTAGATGTTTCCGTTAAGTTCCAATGCGTTGTTAAGTTTATTCAGTTCATTTTATGGTTGATCTTCAGTTAAGTTTCGATTTCAGGTCCTACCGTATGTAATCTTTCACAATTGCCTAGATGCAAGCTATGTGCCAAAGAACATCATTTCGTTCGATGAATACTAACTACGAGAGAGTTAAGAGTTTTTAGTCAAACAAAATGAGCACAATCAATCAAACAGCCTAATGCAGCTAATGGGAAATAACTAAAACTTTTTCTTTCAAGAATACAAATCAATGAAAAGTTCTACTTCCCATTAACTATTGAACGCAAAAGAGATTATTTGATTTCTTTTTCAAAGGCACAATGCACTAAGAACTTTTGAGAAATAATACAAACAAATTTCGTTCAATACAAGCACATTCAGTTCCCTAAATCACCAAGCAATCCCTCAAAAATGAGAAAAGTCCCAAAGACACAAATGAGCCGTGTAATCTAGGCTCAAAACGAAACAAAGCAAAATTCAAGTGAAAAAGAGGCAAGGCACTCAAATAACGCAATGAAACGATTCACAACTACCAAACAAGTGTAAGGGAGAAAATAAAGAGTTGACTGGACCGATAGAAGACCAAAACACCTAAGGGAGGCTCGACACACAAAGCCACTAGATGCCCTAGGGCTAGAAATGTGAAATCGATAGAAGACAGCAAACACCCAAAGGGTAAAGGTAATCTATGCAATTGTAATCTATGCACAATTCAATTGAAAAGTGTGCAAATGTAATCTATGCACAAATGAGAATTCTAATTATGCAAGTGTGATCTATGCAAGAGAATTCTCAAACACAAGATGATTCTAGTGTAATCTAAGAACCAGTTAAGTGCAAATCAAGAAAATTGGGTGAGATTTCCAAAGATCAAAAAATAAAAACACTCAAAGGCGATTAACACTGAGACAAACCTTCAAGTAATGATCAAAGGAAATCAAATTAAGAATTTCTCAAAAGAGAGACTCAAAACCAACCAAACAAGACTCCAACACACTCAAGAAGTCGAAAAAGATGTGGCAAAATGCAAATCCAAGATCACACAGCAAGCAAACGAGTGGACCAAAAACTAAAAGGTCTGGCGCGACTGTCAGGCTACAACTCGCACTAAACAGGGATTGGCGCGGGTTGTCAGTTAGCCACAAGGGGCACTAGCGCGACTGTCAAAGCAAAAACCGCGCTAATGAACTTTGCCAATTCAAAAAGAAAAATAAGTAGTCCAGGGCTTGATTTACAGTATTAAAGCAAGTCAAAAAGCACAGGGGCAGCAAGAAATTCAATTCCAAAGGCTTATCTAAGCAAGCAAACAAAAGAAAACCAAAGAGGCAAGACAAACTCCAAATTGTTTAGTTTGTAAACCAAACCGGAGATCGACTGAAGCGGCTTTGATTTACTTCACTACTACAAAGCAATAGTGTTTCGAAGGCTATCTGGCCGTGTTTCAGACTCCGTCTAAGTTTACAAATCAAGACAACAAGCTAAACGCCCCAGTGGAGTCGCCAAATTGTTGGAGAGGTAAATCCCCTCTACTAATAGAGGCGATCCCTACTAGCCCAGAATGGGTCTAGAAACAATCAAACAATGCTATCACGCAAATTCCTAATTGCAAATAAAGAGTAGGTGATGAAGACCTACTTGAGATCCAACGCTTTAGTTTGTAGGAGAGATGGCGCTCACGTTCCTTTGCCTTGGCCGATCACGATCCTCCACTATCCACGTGAATGGACACCAACACACAAAGAGAACAAACACAAACCCAAGCGTGAAATCTAATATATGCAATTATACATCAGTCAGGAAGGATATAATTCAACATCAACCATTACAAGTACAACTAGAATGGAACCATAATGATAGTCATCTATTTATTAATATTCAACAAAGGAGAATACAACCAGCGTCCTGATGTCAAGTCCTCGTTTGGCTGGGTGCTCAGCTACACAAGTCTTGCAAAAGCTTGAAGGGGTGAGGGACAAGCTCTCTCTCTCTTTACTGACAAAGTCTCCTTACTTAGGGAAAGCCTTATGGATACAAAGAAGGCTTCTTGCAACTCCAACCTTTTGATGTCTTCTTTTCAGCACAAGTATTGCCACAAGAGTCAAAGCTATTAGAACCAGAACTAGAACTAGAAGTAGAAGTAGAACTAGAACTAAGACTAGCTTGTCCAAGCCATGGGAATAAGCTTTTATAGAGGAGAAGGAAGAGATAAGGTCAATCCCCCACAATCATGGATTTGGCTTCATCACTTGGAAACTTCCATGGAATGGTGGCAAACAACTTTCCATCCAAGGAGATTCGAAGCCAAACCTTCCTCACTCAACTTGGAATCAGTTTGGTGAATGAGGTGGATAGAAACTTCGGAGGTTTGAGTGGTTAAGAATTTTGCCTAAATTGGTTGGCGCGATTGCGACTCTGAGACAGAGCGCCAATGGCGCACCCTTTCTTTAGGATTTTCCCCATTGGCGCGGGCATAACACAGGGCACCCGCGCTAATGCAAAAAGGGCTATTTTTAGGGGCAATGAGTAGGAGATGTCTTAAGGGCATATGAAGCTCATGTTTAGAGGTAAATAAGGCAAGTGGTTTCAAGTCTTGTCACTTCTCACAAGTCCCAGAATGGGTCCTCCAAAATGGCGGAAAGGGGTAACAGGGACGGTGACAAACGGTGACAAATTATTGTGTAACAGTGGCATTGATAGGCATCCCATTCCACTCCAAAAGTAAGGATGTCTTTTTTCATGCCTGTCCAAAAAAATGATCTTCTAGTGCGAGCATACGTCTTCTGAAAGCCTGAATGTCCTACAATGGGGGATGAGTGCAATTCTGCCAAAATGTGGCTTTTGAGGGTGGATGTTGGTGATATTACAACTCTGTCCTTGTAGCAAAGATTCTCATCCTACCATGAGTAGCCCTTGGTGGAATTTGGATCCACCTGCAATTGAGTAATGAGTTGGGAGAGCCAGGGATGTGAAAACCATTCCCTGTGAGTCACTTCAATCCACTCTGGAATGGGAAGGGAAATTGCGAGAAGGGTACTTTCCTCCTTAAATTGGCGAGATAATGCATCTGCTACACTATTTTTGCACCCGTTCTTGTAAATGATCTCATAATCATATCCTAGCATTTTAGCGAGCCATTTATTTTGTTGTGGGGAGGATAGGCATTGCTCCAAAAAATATTCAAGACTGTGATGGTCTGTGCGGATTTGGAAACGTTGCCCCAGTAAGTAAGGTCGCCAGATATCTACTGCATGTAAGATGGCCATCATTTCCTTCTCATAGGTAGATTGTCCCAGATTCTTACCACTTAGTTGTTTGCTTGTGAAGGCCAAGGGTCGACCTTCCTGCATTAAGACCGCCCCAATACCTGTACCTGAAGCATCACATTCAATGACAAAAGATTTGGTGAAATCAGGTAGTGCTAAGACTGGAGTGGAACACATGGCATTTTTTAGAGCTATAAATGCCTGTTGTGCGTCATCATTCCAGAAGAATGAATTTTTCTTGAGGAGTTGAGTGAGGGGCTTCGCAATGCAACCATAATTACTGACAAATTTGCGATATTGGCCTGTGAGACCCAAAAATCCTCTCAGGCTCTTCAAGGTCTTAGGTTGAGGCCACTCCTGCATTGCCTAGATCTCTTTGGGGTCCTCCTTGACGCCTTCACGCCCCACAATGTGGCCCAAATACTCAACTTCTTCCATGCCAAAAGAACACTTGGACATCTTAACAAATAATTTATGCTTGCGGATCAGTTGCAAGAGCAGATCTACATGCTAAAGATGTGCGGCCCAAGTGCAACTATAGATGAGGATGTCATTGAAGAAGACAAGGACAAATTTCCGGAGATATCGTTTGAGAAGGTGGTTCATAAGGATCTAAAAAGTAGAGAGGGAATTACAAAGACCGAATGGCATGACCAGGAACTCATAATGGCCTTCATGATTTCGAAAAGAAGTCTTTGGAATGTCGACTTCCTTCATGCAAATTTGGTGGTAGCCAGAGCGAAGATCCAACTTAGTGAAGAATTGAGCCCCATTGAGTTCATCTAGTAAATCATCAACAATCGGGATGGGAAATTTATCTTTGACTGTCAACTTATTGAGGGCCCTGAAGTCTAGATACATCCGCCATTCCTCATCTTTCTTGAGCACCATGACCACAGGTGAGGAATAAGGACTAATGTTGGGACGAATGGCACCTGCTTCCAAAAGTTCCTTAATTATTTTTTCTATTTCATTCTTTTTGGTGAATAGATATCTGTATGGGTGCACATTTGGTGGTTGGGCCCCTGGAACCAAGGTGATGCTATGATCATGTTCCCCTCTTGAGGGTGGAAGCTCATGAGGCTTTTCAATGACTTGCAGATGGTTATTTAAAATCTGTTGCATCTCAGGATGAATCAGCAAAGAATTGGATTCGATAGCCTGGATGGCATTAAATTGAGCTATAACTCCATGATGGCCCTTTTTTAGTAATTTTTACATCCTATGTGAGCTGATGATAGAGGGAGCTGCCGCCTGGAGTCTGCGGTGGGTATGTGTGGAGTTGTTCTGCTTAAAGCTCATATATAACTCCTGGAAATCCATTATGATTGGCCCAGAGTGCGAAGCCATTCAGCACTGAGGAAAATGTCGCACCCTCCCATGTGTATGGCAAACATGTGGGTCTTTAACTGATAATACCCCATTTGAAGTTTGACATTTTCACAGCGGCCTTCACATTTCATTGTTCCATCCGCAATTTGGACTTGGAAGTTAGAAACTGCTCATATAAAACAATGCACTGCTTCCGCGACTTTTTGATGGATGAAATTAAGTATGCTTCCACTATCAATCAAGACTACTACTAGGTGATGTTTAATAAAACCTCTAATTTTGATAGTTTGAGGTGAAGAAATCCCTGCCAAAGCATGTAGCAAAATAACTGGTTCGTCAGGGACATTGTCCTTCTGGTTGTCCTCTTCTTCTTCCTCAGGTTCCTCAAGTGGTGGGGCTTCCTTCGATGAGCTGTAATCAGTGGCATCAATTTGAAAAAATTTGGGCTCCTTGCATTTATGACCAGGGGAGTATTTTTCATCACAATAGTAACATAATCTGTGCTTTCTTCTTTCGGCCATTTCTACAGGTGACACCTTTTGAACCTTAAGTGTTTGAGTCATGCTGTGAGCCTACGGGGGGCGACCCTTGGCGGTGAAAGTTGGGCGAATGGACTAGGCCGCTAACGCACGTTCCATGTTATGAGCTACCTTGCAAGCCTCTGACCATGTGGAAGGGTGTTGTAGTCAGACGTGGGCTTGTATGGCCTCTTTAAGACCGCTGATAAAACATTACGTGTAGAACGCATCTGGGAGATCCCTAGTGTGGAAAGCTAAGGCTTCAAAGGCTGTAACATATTCATCCATTGTGCCAGTCTGTCAGAGCTTAGTGAGACGACCCAAAAAAGCAAATTCATGGTCAAAGCGTTCTGTAAGAGCTTTTTTGAAGGCGACCCAAGTTGAAAAACTACCATTGCCATGTTGATGCCATTCCCTCCATTGCCATCTTTCATTGTCCAAGTACATGCTCACCACCATAAGCTGAGTATCATTATCTAAGATGTTATTCAGATTGAAATACTGCTCCATTTGTGCTACCCATGTGGCCGTGTGAGAACCATCAAATTTATGCATATCCAGCTTGGGAGGTCGCGGACGGGATTGTTGGTGGGTGCCCCAGAGGTGAAGAGAGTGGCTAGACTCACCCTCACTGTGTCTATTTCCAATATACACCTCCTCGCAGGCTTCCTCTTTTCCCTTAGAGAATGCGTCAGATAGTTTGTCAAGCTGAGCTTGGATGGCTTGCAAGGATTGTTCAAGTTTGTCGATCTTCTCATTGGCCATAGCTTGAGCTCTAGTTGCTATCATTCACCGACCCGATGTACTTGAAATTTGGGACCGCCCGAATTTTTTTCACTAACAATTGAATGGTACCAAATTTCTCAGCTCATTGTCCTGATTCTTATGGGCTAAGTGACCAATAAGCGCCCCAGGGTGTCTCAGACTTCTTTTTTTTTTTCTGAAACCTCCTAGCGGAGTTTTACTCCTTTCTTAGGAATACTGCAGTAGCCGAATTCTCAAAATGTAAATGCTGGCAAAAGTCCTACGAAAATCATGCCCTGGTATAGGAACCCCACACAAATACTCAAATCCGGTGGATCTGAGAGATCTGAATGGCTGATCGGATAGCTCTGATCGGTGGAACAGATTGCTGCTGTGGATCTGCTGGATCTAATAGATCAGAATGGCTGGTCTGCTAGCTCGAACTGTGGGACTGATGTCTGCTGCTATTGCAAACCCCCTTGCGAAATCTGGTCTGGCCGAGATTATGCATGATCCCAAGATAGAAAAGGGAACTATGGTCTCGAGGAGTGTCAGGTGCTACAAATCACAATATACATTAGGGTATGACCCTAGTACTAGGCCCAATGTTTCAGGGCTCTAACTAAGGAGAATCAACCATACCCTTAGCCGTGCAACCCGACTACCCTATCGTACGGGTGAGTAATCTCTCTAAGTGCTGTTCTCGGTGTACTCTAGCAGCAAGATGGCCAACGGTTTATCTATGGTAAGGTTTCAAAGGAGCTAAGGGGCTTCCGATATACCCAGAGGGTACTTGGAAGACAGTCCGTGCGCGGTTCTGTCTAATGCGCTACTACTCGAAGGGGTACCCACAAGGGTTACAAGGGAGTCCAAAAGGGATGACCACCTCTTGTATTTCCTGCGTGCATGCCTCCCCAAATCCGCAGGTTTATGCGCTCAATGACAGATCCCATGGTTTAAAGACACTGAAAAACATCTCTAGCCAAAAAAAAAAAAAAATTGCTAAGAAATGGAGATCCCACTTGTCCTGGAAAGAGCTCTAATACCACTTGTTATGCTCTTAACCTGCAAGACGATACCAGAATACCAAATATGCGAAGAAATATACCCACAACATAGAATAGCGAGTAACAACAACAAGTATTTTATTATTCAAAAAGCAATGTTCACTTGCCTCTTCGAGGGGGCAACCTCCAATAGAGCAGAGCTCAATGACACAATAAGACACGATGCTCCTCGCAGGGAGTCTCTATCGTTTATATATCACTCATACATGCAATACCATGGATCAAATACCATGGTTTTTATTAATACCATCTATCTAATACCATGGCCCATTTACAACTAACTGTGGTCCCATCATTAAATGTGGGTTAACCACTTACAATTATTAATATGTTCTTTATTGACTCTTTACTATGACTTGATCCTACTACATAAATAAGGGGTTTAGGTTGGGACCTTAAAAATCGAGTTCTCATTCAGAGTCGAAACTCACGTCTGATACGAAAGCCTTCAGCTCAGCCACGAGTGACTGCTTGGCCCGAAACTCAGTTGTATTGAGAGTGGAGCTCTTATGGAACTCAAACCATTTTCCCATGTCCTTTCATCTTCATGGTGTTTTTCTTTGCTTGCAGCTTCAGCAGGTTGTCCTGGGTAGCCCTACCTTGGCTTGTTCCTTTTTTCTATGGTTTGGAAACACCTTTCCCTTGCTTTGGATTCACAGATGAAAAGTCTCGCTTCCTATATTTAAACTTATGCTCAATCTTTACAGCGTACTGATATGTCGTGCCGAGCGAGGAGATGTCTAGGAACTCCATCTCATCCTAGATGTACTTGTGTAGACAACTGCAGTACTTGAGCACCAAATTCCTCTCAGTATCTTTGATACCTAGCTTCGTGCAAAGGGTATGGAAACTATTTCTGAGTTCTAGCACATCTTGGTCCCTTCCCTGCCATAGCGTGGTCCACTTTATGTATTTATCTTCATAGCTCCCAACTGGGTAGTACTTGTTACACAGTAATTTGTCACCGTTGGTCACCGTCCCTGTTACCCTTGTTTTCGTACATTGGAGGACACATTTCGGGACCTGTGACCAGTGACATAACCTAAAAACACTTGCATTATGTTCCCCTGAGTATGTACTTCATGTTCCCTGAAGACACCTTTTGCAAATTATCCCTAAAAAGTGCCCTTTTTCCATTGGCGCAGGTACACAATGTCTTACCCATGCCAATGACTCAGATCCTCAAAATGGGGCGCGCCCATTGGCGCTCTGTCCTAGAGCAACACCCGCGCCACCTAAATTTGGTAATGATTTTTTGCCAACGCGCACCCATATGTTTTTTCCTCTCTTGTCATGAAGTTCTATGAGGGAAAAATCCTCAAGATAGAGGTCGAGAGTCATTGTTTATCCATGACAACTATGCTGAGTAGCTTTTCAGGGATAATGCCAATCCACAATGGGCGTCCTGGTACAATGTATCTTCCTCCCTTCTCCATCTATAAATGACTGTCCTCATGCATTAAACAAGGAGTTTTGCTAGAGTCTTTGTGAGTGCTGAAGTAATGCTAGAGTGATAGTAAGAATTGTGAAGCATAGGGAGGTTATGCTGCTAGAATTCTGAGAGAGGGAATGTCTTTTGCAAGGCATATTTAGTTGCTCGCCCAGTCAGAGGAGGTTCAACGTCAGAATCTTGGTTGTATCTTTCTCTGTTTTTACTCATTAATAGACGACTATCATTATGGTTCCACTCATGTGTCTTTATAATGATGATTGAGTTATATCTTTTCTAACTAATATATAATTGCATATATTGGATTTTATGCTTGTATTTGTATCGTTCTTTGCATGTGCAAGTGTCCGTTCACGAGGATCGTGGGGATTGTGACCAGCCGGAGCAAAGGAACGAGAGTGACGATTCTTCTACAACTACTAGCGTTAGAATCCAGGTAGGCCATCATCATCGATCTTTGATTTGCAATTAGGAACCTGCGTGTTAACGTTGTGTGATTGTTGCTAGACCCGTGTTGGGCTAGTGGGATCGCCTCTGTCCGCAGAGGGGATTTACCATTTCAACAGTACTGTTCCTTGATGGAATCTCATAAAGAATTACAAGTGGGTGCGACTGGAAACATCGAGGGTTCATTCTCATCCTTTTGTTCATAGTAGGTTTCCCACAAGTCCTTGATGTGTAGGGTGACTTTGAGAAGTGCAAAAGTAATATTTTCCCGATTGGAAAAGTCATCAACTAAAAAATATCCTTCCAACGGAATTAACCATTTATCTATGACATCTGCATCTATTAGGCCTTCAAATATGGGAATATCAAAGTTAACTTATACCTTAAAAGGAGTGGCACCTCCAGAGTGGCTACTAGATGAAGATGCATCACCTCTGCATAGTTTTTGAAGGATCTGGGCAAAGTTATCCATCATCATGTCCCTCTGTCACTTGAAGGATTCGTCGAGCAACATTTTGAAAGGATCTCTTGCCCCCTCACCTTTCCTTTCTTCCACCATGGGAGGTCATCAACTTTTGTGAGTTTGATCCTGCAATGGTTCAACCAGATCAATCCCTAACTCCTTATACCCTGACCTCATTGGGGACATGCAAAGAAAAATAGAGAAAGAGAAAACCGCACTGATACCACTTGTTGGGAGTCATGATTATCGTTAAAACAAAACCTGTAGGTGTTAGTAAACAATCGCATCACTAGAGATAAGGATCCATATGAGGCGTTTAGTCCATGTTGCAAAACACATGTGGATTGTTGGTTTATCCAATATCCAATAATCTCCCCCGCAACACGAGCTGGGTGTGTATCGAACTCATGACCTACGCTCTGATACCACTGATCTGAACTTAAATAGGAACACAACAACTTACATATATAATCATAAACACAGAGATGCAGCAAAAAAAACTTCATTTCAGTAATAGAAAAATAATGAACTATGCTTACAAACGGAATGGAAATAAGATAGCTCGAGCGATGGTAGTTTATCTCTAAGAAGAGATTTGGCGGCTACATATATCTAAACTGAGTTACAATTAGGCTCAAGGGCCTTTTTATTATTGAAGAATAAGATAAAAGCCTAAACAACCAAAACCCTAAGTAGAGGAGATGTAACACCAAGAGTTTATGGGCCTCGTTGGGGTTAGTTGGGCAGCCAATTTCCCAGGGTCGTAAGTTGGTCATGTTAACTTTGTTTGACGTGTATGATACATCATTGAAAAGATATCTCTGAGGACTACAACAACCAATGCATTTGCAATAATAATATTCAAGAAATTTTGCCAAAAAAACATTGTTTAGGGCCTCAAGAAAATTCTGAAAGTTCAAGAAATAAAAAACTACCAAAAATAGTAAATTGTGCTACAATTAAGGAAATTAAAAAACTAAAAGAAAAAATGGTGAGGGTCCAGCTAGAATAGGCAGGTGGCCACCAAAATCCACTTGGATCAAGAGCATATATCAAAATCAAAGATTGAGAAATATCCCTCATGGTTACCACCAAATCCTGCATGTATTCAAGAGAACAATCAACAAAAAGAGGAAGATTTGAAGGTCATGGTAGAAGAAGACATGAAGAATGATCTAGATAAGCAATCAAACCGAGGGAATCAGAAGCAAACTATCACCTCCAGAGGACCATGGAGCAATCATCAACTCAACAGCAACATGCATGCCTCTCCAACAACCATCATGTAGGTACATGTATGCAATATTCTTGACCTCTTCTCTTGAGCATATTCTAGTTATAATTTTTTTGTCAATGCATGAGAGATGAGGTTTTATAAGGTAAGGATGGGTCAACACTCTCTCTCACCCTGAAAATTTCTTGAAAAAACACACAAAGCACATCCTCTCCATTTTCACATAGCTACACTACTCCCTCTAAGCCCTAGCATCATCCTCCAAACCCTCTACATCATTTATCATTACTCTCATATAGTTAGAAGACACTGAAAGAGAAGGCATGACTGCTAGAGGAATACAAAATATTGCTACAAGAAGGAAGAAAGAAAAAAAATGTGCTAAGAACCAAAATGGCAGTGCCTAAGAGACACCTAATCAAAATAGAGAAATCCAAGGGCATAAGACAATCATCTAGGAAAAAAGAAGAAGAAGAAGGCAAAAAAAGGCAAGAAGGCATTCACAATCAAAATAGTTCAAACTACAGTGATGGAAAGAGGATTTCCAAGAGGTCTCTAATCTCTTTCTAGCTTTTTTCTAAGGCCTAAAAGATGTTATAGAAAGGTAAGAGGACATGAACCTTAAAGAACCCATCTTAAGCGGGGAGAAAGGTGTGGAAAGTCTAGTCCAAAATGGCACTGAGAGGTATGAAAGTCAAGTGGAGGCCTACCCTATGCTCAAATCATTATTTCTGCTAAAAATAGGTTAAAATGGGCTACTATAGGGTTTCTTGTAGTTTACTACAGGAAACATAGATTTACTACAAAATGTTATAATTCTCATCTAAAGGTGGTTTAAAAGTTGGAGAGGTGTCAAAATGGTGGAAAAAGGTAGCAGGAGGTTTGAAAAGGATGTGGAAGACCTTACCAAACTAAAAAATATTCAAGAACCCATCTTGAATAAGGGGAAGAAGGTATGCTAATGGTCTCAAGAAACACTATGATTTTTCTATGCACAAACATTTTTAGAAAAATGAATGAAAATGGAATGAAGGTTTCAAGTGAGAGGATATGAATGAAATGGATCTACAAGCCCATAGAATTCACTTGCAATGAGGAAAGTTTTTTGTTGCTTGAAAGATTGTTAAACAGTCATGAAAAGAGCAACTAAATTTTTATGCTCATCCTTGTAGAACTTATAGCCAAGATTCTTAAGAGAAAGGACTAAGGAATGCACAAGAGAGAGGCCACCAAGGCTGTGAATGTGGCAAAATGTGGTCACTAATTTTCTCATAAGATGAGCAACACTTTCATCAAGGGGTATGATGGGCCTCTAAATTAGACATGAATTAAGGCCCATTTGACCATCCTTAAACGCATTAAACCTCTATTTTTTCATTAGATAATGTATTTTTAACTTTAATATGTTCATTAGGAAGGTCTATGGATAATTGCATATTTGTTCCTAATATTATTTATTATTGTGGAATATTGTGAGAATATTGGCCAGAGTATGGAGATTTGGAGGAGATAATCTAGGGACTTGATCCCTACTACAGGAGGATAAATATTAAATAAGAAATAAATTAGATATTTTGGATTATGGCATAGATTGTGGAACTCCAATGATTGAGAAAATCTAGGAATGTGTTCCCTGCCATTTAATGCAGATTTCTAGTATTGGGAGCGAGATCCACTAATCAAGGGATTTTGGTGGGGAAAGCTTCCTCCCTACATGGGGAATGGTTCCTAATCATTTTGTATAAGTACCAAGTTGAATTTTCCTCTAGGGGTGGATTTTCATTGGTCTTCTTGTTGGAGAGAACTCGTATTTTTGCAGCTCCACTTTCATTTTCTGTTGGGATGTAATTATATTGATGGAAATAATGAAGATTGGTGACATGTTCAACTTATAAATCTTGGTATCCTCCATAGGACTCTGAGTTTCCTTCGGCTTGGCCATACCAAGAGCCTCAGATCCCTTTTGTATCATTTTCTTTTCTTCATTTCACTTCTTATTCACATGCATCTCTTGTTCTTGTTTTTTCCTATTTCTGCAGTTAGAGTTAATGATTTTTTGTTGTAGGATTGGGTTAAATGGTTGAAGTAAGTTCTTTTGCAGGATCAAAAGCATCATTTCATTGTTGGAACAAATTTGGAAGGTCATACTATTCATTTAGCTGCTTAGATTAGTTTTCTTATTCCCAAATCTACATTTGTGGAAGTTCTTTGTGGCAAATAATAGTAAATTTCTACTATTTTTTAATGAGCTTCAATTGAGTTGATTTCACTTGCAATAAAAAATAAAATATAAAAAAAAAAAAAAAAAATAAAAAATAAAAAATAAAAAAAAACCATTTTTGTTTAATAGAAAAAATTACCCCGTTGAATTTTTCACTTGATTAGGTTAGGCATTTGATAGATTTACTAGCTCACTAGTTCTCGAATTTCTAGATTTTAGACTAGTAATTTTATGCCATTTTTTTAGCATGGGTTAACAAAGCTCTTTTTCAGTGATTACACTTGGAATGAAGACCTAATATATCCTATTCAATAACCAAATTTGTCCCATCCAATTTGAATTTTATTTGGTTGGTCATTCGGTGAATTATAACTCCCTGTAGCAAACCTGATGTTTCATGTAGTAAACTATAAGAAACCCTGTAGCAGCCTTCTAATATGTACATACTTGCCCGGATTCGCTCAAGAGGCTTGGATATTGTCCCTCAGGGTTGAATAAAGACCCATAGGCTCTAAATACATTATTAGAGAAGACTAAATACCACTTAGGACTTGCCTCCTTACCCATGCCAAACATTTTAGCGATTTGGGTTAATGGACCAATTTATGAATTAGATAATACAATGATGATTTTCTTGATTTTCAGATCCAATGAACATTGTTAATGGATCTAAACTCTTTGAAATGTAATGTTTGAAATTTAGTTCATGATATTTACTTTATGCAATTAGAATAGGTTTATTTCCTTTTATTTTCTTTCTTGAAATACGTTAAGGTTTCCATTTTGAGCATTTCATTTTTTGCAGTTAGTTTAAGATTTGATTTCATTACATGCACTCCATTACATCATGAAAAAAAAGAAAGGTCACATTCTATGTTGAACATATAGAGCCGATACCGCTTAATTTTGTACGAATCCCGGGTTGATAATTAAAGTTGGTAGCCTTGGGAGTTGTAGCATTCTTGTTGCAATACCGAGGCTGATCACATGTCATGAGGTGCAATGGAGGAAATAATAGAGATTGCAGATTGGTATGCCTCACTAGATGGAAACTTCCTTAGAATGGATGGGAAGAGAAGCCTCTCCATGTTTTACCAAGGTACTCCACCGACAAGCTTGTCCTACAAGAAGTGTTATATCATCTCACCACATGGTTATCAATAGCTTTGCATAGGAAGAAGAAAGCACCATGGCCCACTCTTCCTCTACAAATTGGATTATAGAAGATAAAGAACTTGAAAATAGTGGATACCAAGGGAAAGGAGATAGTGAATTTTACATTCAGTAATCAAGAATTTAAACCGTATGATCCCCGTGGTATTTTCAAATACCCCTATGCGAGAATTTACATTTAGTGGATCAACAGGGAATTTTATTGGCCAAAGGAGGATCCATGGAGGAACTGCTACAATGCCTCCAAACTTCGTGATTCCATCAGTTTAGTAGGGAATTCATAGGATACTTCATAGAGGGAAATAATTCTGGAAGAAACAATAGCAGAAGGAAGCAATCCCATGAAAGATAAGGGAAAGAGAAATATATTCGACAGTCCAGAGGGAGAACAAAGATGCAGATGAAAGAAGGTCCTATTGTCATGAAAGCAGATTTAGCAATAGAATCAAAGAGGAAGCAGAGGATACATAGAGTAGAGCAGAGGAAGAGAGAAGAGGAGAGGTTGCAGGAAGTAGAACTGAAGTTGTAGGAAGTAGAATAGAAACTGAAGGAAGAACAGGAGTAGAGGAGGAGAGAACAAGAAGAGAAGCAGAAGCATGAAGAAGAAAAAAAGCAAGGCACAATGACAGAAGAAACAATGTTGATAGAAGTTGAATACCATGAAAAAAACCAACCAACAGTTGAGGAGGAAGGTGAACACATGCAGGATTTGGAGATTTCTCAGAAGATTGAGCACTTGATTGAAGTGACAGTCCTGGATATGGAACATGAGCCAAAAATTGATGTTGTTCTGATTTCAAGCACACCATAGGTCATCATTTAGTCTCCACCACCTCCAACAACAGAACCAACGTTGAGTGAAGAAGAGGATGTTGTTCCTCTTGAGGATGATCTAGTAATGGATGTGTACATATGTGATTCAAAGAGTTCCAAAAGAGGATTGTACAAGCATGGAGAAATCATTTTCTGGATGATCCCACATCACTTGCATTCGTTAAAGAAAGGGTGATAATGGTGGACACCAGGAAGAATCGAAATTCCATTGTTGAAGCTAACTTAGCCTTTGTAGGAGTAACAGGATCAAGCATTCAATTTTTGACAACCAAGAATGAGCAATTGTAATAGAAATTGCAGGCTTCAAGGCAAGAGATAGAACAACTACATATAGCATCACATAACACAGTTTCCGCACAGGTCTACATGGAGAAGATGAGAGAAGCGATACTTGATGAAGTATCCACACTTGGAGAAATGATGTGGAAGCTCTATAAGGGGTTTGTGACCATACATAAAGTAGTTTCTGTTTGCATGACCTACATCAGCAGAGTAGATATTTTTTTAAAACTCTTAAGAACATACAAGATTCAACTACCTATGTGCAAGAATGGACAATGCGATACAAAGGGGCACTACTTGACTTCGTAAAGAATATGAAGCCACAGGTAAAGAATGAGAAAGCGAGAGTTCTGATATTGATGCAGAATAA
Organism: Pinus taeda; assembly: GCA_000404065.3. Lineage (NCBI taxonomy): Eukaryota > Viridiplantae > Streptophyta > Pinopsida > Pinales > Pinaceae > Pinus > Pinus taeda. Next base: position 310,187 of record APFE030811293.1, read on the forward strand.
CAAGAAAATCACCTCATTTATTGGTAGCATTCAAGCCTCATATGTATGGTTGTTCAGTAGTTTGGATGTCTTAGTAAAAATACACAAGATCCCATTTGTTGGTTCACTCACCAAAGCCAAACCTAGGAACCAAGTCTAGTCGGTTATCGGAGAGTACTCGGAGTAGCTGAGACATATTTCCACCAAGGAAGATTTGGATATGAACAAACAGAACATGAAGAACTACATCGATGGTCTTGTCCAAATTAGAACAATGTTTCTCATGCTTCAAAACAAACTTGAAACTAGTTCTAAGAAATTGTACCTGGATGTCATGGAGGCTAGAGTCCGCTTCTAGCCAGACACCATTCATAGTTTGGGGATGTCATCAAACAATACCGAGCTTGGAATCAATATGTTACTGAGAAGCATCAAGTGGAAGTTGCTAAGCTAGAGTTTTCCCAAACTCAAGCATCATAATGTTTTGTCTTGTTAGGTTGTCAAGTTGTCTTTACCCTATTTTTTCTTATATGGGTACAAGCGTAAATGTAATATTATTTGTAATTATGTTGTAAGTGAAATTCCAAGTGTCAATATTGGAATATGAAGATTCATGATGTAATGTAATGTCATTTTGTAAATAAGTTCAAGGTTCATGAGGGTAATCCAAAGGTCACAAAGAGGAGTTGAAGAGTCACCCCCTCTTGTTATAAATAGAACCTCATAACTCATGTAAGAGGCTTTTGGGAGTCAAGATTTTGGCTAGTCTTAGGCTTAGAAGGAGCTTGGGAGTATTATGAACAACCTTGGCTTCTTCATAGCCTAGAGTGGCTATACTTCTTTGGAGGAGCAGTTGTTCTCGACTTTAATGTTCCACTATTGGGGCTAGTGGTCCATCAATGGTGTATGTATGAATGGAACTTTCACTTATAATAAAACTTAGAGCCGACATGATTTCATGCATATGTTGTGAATATAGTAGGACTATCCTTGTTGTATTTTCAATGTATGTTATTCAACTTATGCATATTCTTATGAACTATTTCATTTTCATTGGTATGAATCTTGTTGAATGTGTGTTTTTGTATTTATTCATCAATTTAACTTGTGGAATATTTTACATCTTAGCTTGTGATTTCATTACCCTCGTGTGTTCCTTTCAAGCTGTGTATTATTATAGGATTCCAAGGGGCACACTTCCTTTTCCCTTCATGTGTTGAAACCTTCATGCATCACACTTGACTTTCCACAGGGTCACATCCTTTCTCTCACCAAATCTAGTGTACTTCACTCTACGCATTTTCGCAGTCAAGGCATAACATTACCACCCACTGTTAGGAATCCTTCTCCAAATAGTGTGAGGTCTATTTGGGGCTTCATATTTGGGTGATCCCCTGAATTTTTGGTGGGTCTAACACCATCAACACCATGTTTACTATCCTCTAATAGCTTAAGTTGTTGGTGGTTGAGATTCATGTTCTACAACAATGAAATTTTTGGTCTCGTAAGAGACAAATGGGGTAATGGATGTTGAGTAGATTCTAGGCTCATTCAATAAATCCTTGTATGTAGTCTCTTCATTTTCCCTAATAAAATGGCATAGTGGTTCGAGATTTATACGACAAGTTATATGTGTTTATTTTCTAAAATTAATTGAGAAAGAATTTTCATTCATTGTGTTGTTTACAAAATATTTGTAAGAGTTTTTATACATAAAATATAGAAGGTTTTGGTGTTGAAATTACTGGTGGAATCAACCCAATTTTATAAAAGAGATATTACATAAATCCAATAGGTTCATCCACTTTCCCCTTTTTAGGGGCCAAGGTGAGAAAGATAACATCCAAAGATGGAAGGTTGGATAGAGGGATTATTGATTCCACGATTACCTTCCAAAGGTATTAACATACGGTAGACCATAAAGCTTTAAAGAAGCTTGTAATGATTTTTTTCTTCCTTTGGGTTTTGTTTTTGGGAATGGATTTAAATACTGATACCACTTTTCCGTAGGAAATTTTTCTTAATAAGGCTTCATTTTGACCCTTGGATACAAGGGAGGGAATGTGATAAACTATCCATTAGACTTCCTCTATGTATGGATTTGGATTTTTTTTTAAATATTCATAAAAGAATAATAATTCCTTTTCTATGTCACCATGATCATGAAGTTTGATCATAGCCTGGTTATTGATAGAAACAATTTTTATGTGGTGTCAATATTGAAGAAATGAATTACGGAAGAAGGCTATGTTTTTTTCTCGTTTCAACCATCAGATCCTAGATTTTTGAATCCATAGAATCCTCTCTTGTTTCCTTCATTCTTCCAATTGTGTTAGAAGCTTGGATTCTTCTTGAATGAGAGACTCAGATTGTTATTTCTCAATGGCCTCGAGACGAGCAATAGTCATTTTGTCCTCCATCTCTTTCTTTTCTGGATGGATGTTTCTGGAATATTCTTTGTTTTATTTTTTGAGCTGGGCTTTGATGTGCTTGAGTTTTTGTTGGAAGTGATACTGATCCAGGTGGATATTGGTGGCCACCCACCTATTCTACTTGGACCCCCAACACTATTTCCTTATTTCCAACAAAACTTTCTATTTATGGCAATTTTCCAGGTCCATAACTTCTGAAGTCATTTTGAGGCCCTAAACGGTGTTTTTCTGGAAGACACTCCAAGACCATTGCTTGTGAGGTAGGGGCTTGTTGGAATTTTTTTTTTTCATTAGATAGATATTTATAATGAGGTATCATGCATGCCAAATGAAGATCATGTGCCCAAATTATGACCTCGTGAAGTTGGCTTTCCAACTAATCTTAATAGGGCCCACAAACTTTTGGAGCTTCATATCGTAGCATTAGTTTTTTGAATGCTTATGGTTTCCATTGTTTCTCAATAATAAAAATGCCTCCAATCCTCATTGTAACACAATTTAGAAGGGAAGTATCCATCACATCTCTTCTCATAGATAAGCTACCATCACTCGATCTAGTTTTTTTACCTTATGTATGTAAACGATTTTCAACAGTCACTATTTATTAATTGAATATATGTTTAGCTATATCTTTGTGTTTTGGTCCGAATTTGAATTTTATTTCATTCCTTCATAAATCTAGATTAGTGGTATCAGAGCGGTCTTCTTTTCTTTTTTTTTCTATGCATGTCCAAAACAAGGTCAGGTAATAAGGAGTTGGGACTTGAAATTGTTGAACCCTTGTAGGATCGGCCTCACCAACCCCGATGGCTTCCCATGGTGGAAGAAAATAAAGATGAGGGAGAATTAAATCCTTTCAAAATATTGCTCAAAAAATCCCTTGAGCTACAAAAGAATGAGATGACGGATTTTTTTTTTTGAAATTCTTTGGCAGGTATCAGTAAACAAAGCTTCTTCATCTGAAAGTCATTTCAAAAATTTTTCCCCCTTTAAGGTATATGTTACTTTTACATTCCTATATTTGAAGGTAAAATTGACACAAATTCCCTGGATAAATGGTTAAATTTGTTGGAAGGATATTTTTTAGTCCGTAATTTTTCCAATAGGAAAAGATGACTTTTACACTACTTAAAGCCACCCCCCATGTCAAGGACTTGTAGGAAACTTACTGTGAGTAGAGGGATGAGGATGAACCCTCACTATTTTAAACAAAACTCTCTTGGAATTCTTTCCAAGGTCTCATCAAGGAACAATATTACCTTATTAAAAGCTATGAATATAAGTACAAAAAGTGGACCACACTATGGAAGGGAAGGGAATAAGATGTATTAGAGTTCACAAACATTTTTTGATACCCTATGCATGAATTTTGGTATCAAGGATTTTGAGTGGAATATGATACTCAAGTATTATGGGTTATTGCACAAAAACATTCAAGGAGAAATGGAGTTCCTAGACATCTCCTCGCTTGGTGTAGTGTATCGATATGTTGTCAGGATTGAGCAAAAATTTAAACAAAAGAAGCAGACTTTGGATCTACAAATCTGAAGCAGGGAAAGGTACCTCCAAATAATATAACAAAGGATAGACACAAGGTGGAGTGACCCATGATAACCCATCAAATCTACAAAAAATTAATAACAACACGAAGACAAAGAAGGTCACAAAAACATGGTGTGAGTTCCACAAGAATCCCACCCACAACGCAAATGAGTGTTGCGCTAAGCAGTCACTAGTGCATGAGCTAAAGACTTCAGAGTCAGGTGCATGTTCTAACTCTAACCTAGAACATGACAAGAGGAATGAAAAGGATAAGAATATCATTGATGAAGAACCTCGTGCCACAATTTCCATGACCCACCACCAAGGTCCAAAAGTTTGATCCCAAATATTGAAGGGAGGGGGAATGTATCTTCCACTCACAGATGTGGGTGAAGTTTTCTCCACTATGATTCATTGTATATAGTGGGAGCCAAAATAAACTCATTTTAGCCGAGGCTATTAAGTATTTTGGCCTTATGACCATAACCCACTCACAACCATACACCATTGGGTGGCTTCACCAAGGATGAGATCTCTGTGTGAGTTAGTAGTGTTGCTTTCCCTACAACATCAAGGTCTTCACAGATGAGGTATTGTGTGATGTCACTACTCTTTAAGTATGTGATGTTTTATTAGGCCAACCATACTTCTAGAAGCATCATGCTATGTATGAGTCCAAACCTTACATTGTTATTATCACTTTGGGCAGGAAACTATAAAAGATACTAGACATAGCTCAACTTACCACCATTTCTTTGATCTTTTCTATATAGTGTAGTAAGATCATATTCTAGAATGGGAAATTTGTTTGCTTTTTTATTCACTTTCAAAGTAAGGGAAAGATGATGGCCAAAAAAATGGCCCCTAGAAAGGGTTCCCCTACACAACGGAAGCAAGTTGACAAGGTCGTGGAGGAGTACAAGGACATCTTCTCCTCACTCAAAGGGATACCTTTACACTGTTAGTTCAGCCATTCAATCAATTTGACTCCCGAAGTACATCTACCCAATGAGACGATATACCACCACTCTCTTCTAGAAAATGAATGACGAACATTTTTTTACTGTCACCAAAAGTAACCAAAAAGAGCATTGGTGAGGGTCAATAAAAGATCGTCATTAGAAGTGTCACCAAAGAGAGAATTACTGATAGGCCTTTAACGACCCTCACCAAAGAGATAATTAATGACGAGCCTTTAATAACCCTCACCAAAAGTGTCATTGAAAATGGATTTGGTGAAAAACCTTATATATTAGATCATTCGAAGGGAAAGATTTCATTTTGTTTGATTGCTATAAGTTTTTAGATAGTGGAAATGGCCAAGATTTGAATTATTTGTTCCGCATAGTGTTTAGGCAGCGGTTGAGCTTTGATTTGGTTAGATGGTGTTAGTAATTTTGGTATTGATGACAAATGGTCATGATTGATTTATTGGTGTTGATTGTGTTAACATTAGTTTATATTCAATGTCATTGTTAAAATATTGATTAGAATGCAAAGGTTGAAAGTGATGTGAAGTGCAAAGGCTATGATAATCAATGTGAAGGATGAACATTTTTAAGTTAATATGTTGATTGGTTCTCTTTATGTAAAAATGGAACATAATATATTGAAACATAAGCTGAAAATATACATGCTTTCATTGAACAGAAAAAAGTATGATACAAGTTTGGAAAATGTAGATAATACAAATATGATTTGTCACTTGTAATCATCACTATTGAACTATATTATCTCAACTCTATTTTAATCTACAAATCTATGATTTTAAATTTGAAAATGAAGAGGCATATTGTGAACAACTTTAGAAGACCAAGAGACAACTCCTCATTTTGTATTCTTTCATGGAAAACAAACAGTCAATAAGTTATGCCTATAAAAGATTCATTGTTGAATGAGAAAGGAAATTTTTTTGGTGCTAAGAATTTGTATGAGAGGGATCATGAGAAGCAGAAAAAGAGGAACAAGATTTAAGAAGAGAAGAAGAGAAGATGTGAAACACACTTGATAGCTAAAATCAATATCATGTAACGATATAACTTGACTTGGAATTGTGATTAGGAGATTGTAGTCTCTTTTCAATCTGTATCTTGATAAAAAACAGGTTGTAGTCTATTGAGGCAGGAGCCTCCTGTGGGTTGTAGCTTGCATAACATTTTGTGGGAGTTGGAGCTTCCATTCAGGTAGGAGTCGTTTGTAGGTTGGGGCCTACAAAAATATTATGTAATGGGGAAGCATTATCTTGCCTTCACATCACTTTCATCTAAAACTTTGTGGTTTTCTCCCTTATGGTTTTCCACTTATATATGGTGTCTTCATGTGTTGTTTCTTGAATATCGTTTGAATTATCTTGAGTTATGAATAAGTATATACGAAAATATCTCTCTTTATTAACTGCAAAAGGAAACCACTAATAATTGACTATATACATAGATCGTTAGATGCATAGGAAGATATTTAAGTTGATAAAAAATTGAAGTTTAAAATTACCGATTCACCCCCCCTCTCTATAATTTCTAAACATAAATATCCATTGGTATAAGAGAAAGTTCCTTTAGTATCAGTATAACAACTAGAAGGAGGTCCTAAGTGAGTAGAATGGCTAGTCATGAAGGATGCTCAATAAATAAATCCCCCATGTTTACCGGTACAAATTATGTCTTCTACAAAAGTGAGAATGAAGGCATATTTAATGTCTCTTGGAGTAAACATTTGAGTTTTTGTGATGGTAGGGTATGTAGAACCAAAGGAAATGACTAGTGACAAAGATGCCAAACTATAATTTATAGCTAATGCAAAAGCCATCAATGCACTTTTGAGTGGGTTATGTGAGACTGGATTTATTAAAGTAATGCATTGTTAGACAACTAAAGAAATTTAGGTTAAATTAGAAAATATTCATGAAGGAGATAAAAGAAAAATATCGTCGAATTACAAGTCTATAGAACACAGTTTGAGACTTAAAAACGAATGAAGATGAAGATAATGCTAAGTTATTTTTAAGAGTTGATGAAGAAATAAATGTCACGATGATTCTAGGTGAAATAATCAAATAAAGTGTAATATTGAGGTCATTACCTTCTAAGTTCAATCATAAGGTTTCATATATAGAAGAGACAAAAAACTTTAAGACTTTGAACGGGGATCAACTACTTGGTTCCTTGATAGCATATGCAATGAGAATTCCAAAATGGAAGTTAGTGACCAAAGATGCATCTTTCAAGGAAGACTAGTCTATATAAGAAAAGAAACGTCCATGCTCAAGTTATGATGAATAAGAAGCAAAATTTGTGGGAAGGTTGAAGAAAGGTATAAGTAAGTACAAAGGAAAACTTCCATTTAACTGCTTTAACTATGGAAGAGTGGGGCATTATGCCTCCAAATGTCCTTATAAAAAAGAAGAAAATCATCATAGAGGGAAATAAAATAACAAGTCCAATAAAATGAATAAAGAGAAAAAGTTTAAAAGGAAGATCTTCTATGCTCAAGAAGATACTAGTGTATCTGAAATTTCCAACGATTCCTCTAGTGAAGATGGAACTAGTGAGTTCATGTTAATGGCTTTGGAAGAACTTGAAAAAGATTGTGAGGAATATGAAGAAGGAGGAAGGTCAGGTAGATCTTCATGGGGATTTTATCAGTGCCCTGGATGAAATAGACACTCTTAAACAAAAGAATAGAATGAAGAAAAATATATTATTGAAATATGTAAAATATGAATTGGATTCAAAAGAAATTATCAAGTTTAAAGTTGAACTTGAAGAAGTAAAGAAGGTGGAAGACATTTTGATGTAGAAAATAAAGGAGAAAATCCAGGAGTGTGAAAGATTGGAAGAAGATGTGGTAAATTTGAAGAAGGGGCTAGAAAAGCAACAAATTGAGATGAACATGAATATTCAACATATAAAAGGGTCTAAAAAGTTGGATGTGATATTAAACACTCATAGGTCTCCACTCATGAAGGTTGGGTTAGGTTATGAAGGAGAATCTAGTGAATGCAAGGAAGAGGACAAAACGACAATTCCTTTTGTAAAATTTGTCAAGGGAGACAATGACAGTTCACATTAATCTGAGAAAAAAATTGAGCAACGCTCTAGCATTAAATGAAAAATTACAAGGAAACATTGTTGGAAAAGTGCAAAAGAAAAAAGGAATGGACAATAAAACAATAAAATATTAGAGACCATACCTATTTAAGAGACTGGATTATCAAATCCCAAGATGGTTATATCCTCAAATGGCATCCACTACCAGGTACATAATTTTTTTTATGGATATTGTTACTACTGTAAAAATTTTGGACTTAAATCCATAGATTACATATCTTATGTCAAAATAAATGATCTAAGGAATTCTAAGAGAAATGAGGCTAAAAATAAATTCATTGAATGTTTCTACTATCACAACTTTGGGCACAAGTCATATGAATGTCATCTTAAAGATAATATATTGTCATCTTAGAAAAAATGTAAAACAGATGAATGCATGAAATGGAGAAAGAAGAGGAAGAAAAGAAAGTTGATAATTGTGACCTAGTTCTATATGATCAAGATAAAAATAGTAAATTGTACATGGAAAGTGGTTTCTCTAGACATATGTTAGGAGATAAAAGAAATTTTGTATCCCTAGATGAAAATATAACTAGAAATGTCACATTTGGCAATGATGAAGTGGGAAGAATTAGGGGAATGGCCACATTTAGTCTGAATAATGGAAGAGGAAAGGCTGAGGATGTACTATTTGTAGATGGTATAAAACATAGTTTGTTGAGTGTATAAGTTGGATGTGTGACAAAGGTTGTGATGTTCTCTGTAGAGCTCAAGACTATGAAATCAGGTCAACAACTACTGGGAAGATTCTATTTAAAGGAGTTAGAAAAGAGAATAATGTAGATATTTTTAAATAGAATGAAGAATTCCACACCATCAAACAAGATGAAGCTCGGATATGGCATAGGAGATTTGGGCATCTCAATTTTCATCACACCATCAAGTTTAGTAAGAAGAGAGTAGTTAGAGATGTACCGAGATATACCAATGATAAAGAAGCCTCAAAACACTACTTGTAAATCATGTCAAATGGGAAAGAAAACATGAACATCATTTCAAAGTCAAATATAAAATCTCAAGTGATAAGACTTTGCATCTATTTCTTATGGATTTGTGTGGACCTTCCAGGACAAAGGAACTAGGAGGAGAAAATTATTTTATGTTGATAATTTATGACTATTCTAGATTGACATGAGTGGCATTTCACAGAAATAAGTTAGAAAAATTTGAGAAGTTCAAAATATTCAAGGAACTAGAAGAAAATTGAACAAGATGCAAGATAAAGTGCATAAGGTCAGATAAAGGAGGCGAATTTACTTTAGATGAGTTTGCAGACTTGTGTGATAAACTTGGCATAAAATGGTAGTATACTATTGTAGACACGCCTCAACAGGATGAAGTTGTTGAGAGACGAAACATATTTTTTTAGAAAATGGCCAGAGCAATGATTCAAGAAAGAAACATTACTTAGACCTATTGGGCAGAAGCGATACATACAACAATATATATTCTTAATAAGGCACATCTCAGACCAAAATGTGATAAGACACCTTATGAACTGTGGCATGATAATCTATATTCAATCAAACATTTCAAAGTATTTGGGAGTAAATGCTATATCAAAAATAATGATGAAAATCTAGGAAATTTTGATGCTCAATCATATGAAGGAATATTTTTGGTATATTCATCAAAAAGTAAGGGATACAGGTGCTATAATAAAATACTGGATAAGATTTTGGAATGCATAGATGTAAATTTTGATGAAGAGCTACCTGATAAGAACAAGAACACAAGTTATATCAATCCTCCAGGTCATCATCATCATGATAGTAAATAAAATGAAGTACATGATGAAGAATTAGAAAATACATAGACTCATTCAAAAGGTACATCAAGACACACACAAGAGAATCATCCTGAAAGTAAAATTATTGGAGAAAAGTGAAGGAGTGCAAACAAGGAGGAAACTTGCAGAGAAATCATACTGAGTTCATATTTCTATGTTGTCACAGATCGAACCAAATAACTTTGATGAAGCAAGTAAAGACAAAAACTAGGTAGATGTTATGAATGAGGAGTTAGCCCAAATTGAAAAGAACAAGACTTGGAACACCAAGACCAGTTGGAAAGAATGGCATTGACACAAAATGGGTATTCAAAAACAAGATGAATGAATAGGGTAAAATTGTTAGAAAATAATAAAGTCTAGTATGCAAGGATTACTGACAAGTAGAAGGTCTTGACTATGAAGAAACCCTTGCATTAGTTGCGAGATTGGAGGAAATCTTGATGTTTTTGGCCTTTTCTTGTTACAATGGTTTTAAAGTATGCCAAATCGACGTAAAGTCTTATTTTCTAAATGGAGAACTTGAGGAAGAGTTCTATATGGAAAGACATTAATTATTTGTATTATCAGATAAGCCTAAATATGTTTGTAGGTTAAAGAAGGAAATGTATGGTATTAAACAAGCACCACAGGCATGGTACTCCAGACTGGACAAGTACCTTCAAAAACATGGTTTCAAGAGAGGAGAAGATGATAGTAGTCTATACATAAAGGATGATGGAGATGAATTACTAATTATGGTTGTGTATGTGGATGATATTATGTTTGGAAGCAATAAATATCATCTAGTAAAATGGTTTTATGAAGGGATGAAGTATGAGTTCAAGATGTCAATGATTGGAGAAATTACCTTTTACCTAGGGCTAAAAATCCTATAAAAGTATAGAAGCATATTTACTTATCAAGGGAAATACCTAAGAGATATGTTGAAAAAGTTCCAAATGGATGACTCTAACATTGTCTCAACCCCCATGTCAATTGGATGCATTCTATGTGCAGATGATGAATTGTGTGATGCTGAACAGAATCTTTACATATCTATGATAGGAAGATTGCTATACCCAACAGCTTCTAGACCAAAGATAATGTTAGTAGTCAGATTAGTGGTAAGATATCAATCAACACCTAAACAAAGTCATCTATTAGCAACAAAGAGGATATTTAGATACTTGAAAGGGACTATATACTATGGACTATGGTACCCAAAATTTAAGAAATTTACTTTGACATCATAAAGAGATGTGGAATGGGCCAGTTATGTGGATGATAGAAAAAGTACAAGTGGCAGTGCATTCTACTTTGGAGATTTTCTGATTGCATGGTTAAGCAAGAAACAATCATTGGTTTCTTTATCTACAACAGAATCTGGATACATAGCAGTTGTTGTTTGTTGCACACAAGTTTTTTGGATGAAACCAAATCTACAAGATATGAAGGTAAATTTCAATGAACCTATATCTATTAAGTTTTACATTACAAGTGCAATAATCATTTCAAAAAAGCATGTGCTTCTTTCAAAAAATAAACATATTCCTATAAAGTACCACTTCCTCAAAGAACATGTGGCTCAACAAATAGTGAAGATGGAGAACTTAAAACATTCTAGAGATATGAAATTGAGTGCACTATTTGAAGGGGATACGACAGGAGCAGGAGGGAGTAAACAAGAGGAACAAGAAGCATATGATTGTGTCTAGAATTTGAAGCAGTCAAGAAGCAACAAGTGTTGAAAATGCAGCAAGTCTTAATTTGAGTTTTTCCTTAATTAAATTGAAAAATTCTAAATTCCATATGAGCAGAAATATTGGAGGAGTTAACTGAGGCGACATGGTAGTTGTCACTCAGTTAAGAACACTTAATTTGAGTTAATGAGTTTAGGTTTAGTTTACTTGTGTTGATTCCTAAAGAATATGAGTCTAGTTCAATTAATTTGAGTTATGGTAATGAAATTCAGTTGTGTGTAGTCAGTTCCTAAATTTTACGAGCCTAGGCTGAGTTAATTTTAGTTGTAGTAATTCAATTTAGTTAAATTGAGTTATGGTTAGTTAAACTAGTTCTAATTGTTAGAGAAACTAGTGTAAGGTCAAGTAGTGGGGTGTGACATCAATGATCATGCAGATAATTAATCAATCATCCTAAATTAACTTATGCATGCAAATAATTCAAGTTACCCAGTTGAGATTGGAGTTTAAGGGAAGTGTACTATTAGTTGTAAACTATTTCGTGTTGTACAGATGGTGCATGCAGTTAGAGGAAGGATCTGTAATTGCAAAATTTCAAAGTGGGAAATTCCTATTTAATAGGGGCTAACTCCTTAAGGAATAACACAAGGAAATAGGAGTTTGGAAGGCAGGAAAATTGGCTAACTATTGGCTAAGGTCAATCTCTGAGATAGTGGGATAGACTATACTAGTACATAGGTTGCTCAAGCTCGAGAAATAATTGTATTTCTTATCTATTTTCTTATTAATACAATACAGATAGTAAGGGGTTTTGATCAGTTGCTTTCCCTTAGATAAATCTCTGAGCATATGTGATTCAATCTAGTCTCATGTTTACATTGTGATTTCTTGATTGATTAGATTTCTTTCCCCTAATGAGTTGAGTAGATTCAAATATTTTCTTTTAGTAAATTACATTACAAGTTTTTAATCTACAAGGAATTTCTACAGGGTACCAGAGTTGGTTTCACAATAGAGAAGATATTTTGAACTTGTTATTGTAGTAGGATCAAACATGCAGGATCATTTCCTCAAAGCTAGGAGGATGGCCTTGTATGGACTAAGACTCGAGTATGCCCTTGAGGGAAGATCGAATTATCTTTCTTGGAATCTAGGAATTTACAGGGTAAGTTCCTTAGACAGAACACCAAATGACACCGCTCACAAATAGATCACAGATCTATACACCAGTATTCTTAATGTGGTTAAAACCCTCAAAGAGGGAAATAGTCCACGGCCTGAGCCAATGCGGCCACTTCAGGCAATTTATTAATAAGATAATGAAAATTTACATAAGCTTCTCTCATGAACGGTTGCCCTACAAATTACCCTCCATTCTATTTAAATAGAGATCATGGACCAATTGGGTGCTAAGCCACGGATCAAGTTTCGGTAATACTGAGGAGAGAATGAACCGTCAGATCACTACATATCGTGACCGTAAGATTGTAAGTTACAAAAGTACATAGTAAAGAAACACGCTTTACCTAACTCTACACTAGACCAAGTCATACTTAACTATTTCCTATGTTTCGTAATATCCTAACATCTCCCCTTAAGAACAACTTGGGATAGGATTGAAGGATGTACAAATATGACACAATAGGAGAAGGAAGGAGGCATTAGAGCCTATACCCTCTTAGTGACAACTTCTTTAACTCCAACCATAAATCAAATTTTAGTAAACTTCGCCTCTGTGAGAGCCTTTTTAAAGATGTTTGTAACTTGATCATCTGTTGAACAATATTGCACTTCAAGAACATGGTCATGAATGAGCTTTTTGATGAAGTGCATGTGCAATTTAATGTGTTTGTTGCACTGATGCTGGACTGGATCTTTGCATAGTTGAATGGCACTTTGATTATCACACCAAAGTGTAGTGGGATGTTGTTGCTAAAAGCCAAACTCTGACAGGATTTGACGAAGCCACAAGGCTTCCTTACTAGCTTCTATGGCACCATGACACTCTGCTTCTGCTAAAGAAAGAGAAATGGCACTTTGCTTCTTGCAATCCCATGTAATAGATCCTGAACCAAGGGTGAACACATAACCTGTAGCAGACTTTCGATCATTAGGGTCACCAGCCCAATCGGAATCAGTGAAACCAACCAATAGAGGAGATGCTTCTGCGCTGTAATGAATCACAAACTGAACTATACCTCGAAGATATCGAAGTATTCATTTAGCCTCTTTCCAATGACTTTCATGTGGGTTTTGCATAAATCGAGAAATATAGCCAACAACAAAGGAAAGGTTAGAACGAGTATGGGTCAGATACAAATTTTTTCCTACAAATTGATGGTATAAGGTAGCATCAGCTTGAGGGGAAGTACAAGTGACTAAAAGTTTGGCTCCAGATTGAAAGGGAGAAGGGGCTAGCTTACAATCTTCCATGTGAAAATGGGGTAGAAGATCACATGCATACTTGGACTAGGAAAGGAAAATACCTTCCTTGGATTACAAGACTTGAAGACCAAGAAAATAATGCAAGTGTCCTAAGTCTACCATTTGAAACTTCTTTTTAAGGCTATACTTCACATGGTTTATATGGTTGGGATCACTACCAGTAAGGATAAGATCATCAACATAAATAACAAGAATCATAAGAGACTTTCCAACTTTCTTGGTGTAGACAATATTGTTAGAATGACACCTAGAAAAGCTAGTTTCTAAAAGAAAGCTATCCATTTTGGCATACCAAGCCTGAGGGGCTTGCTTGATACCATAAAGGGATTTCTTAAGCCGACATACAAGGCTGGAGTCTATTTGTATAAAGCCAGTAGGTTGTTCCATATAGATTTCTTCGTGCAAGTGCCCATGCAAGAAGGCCAATTTAACATCCATCTGATGGACTTCCCATTTGAAAGAGGCAGCAAGGGAAAGAACAAGGTGAATAGAGTTCATTTTGGTAATAAGGGAGAAGGTTTCAGTATAGTCAATACCTTCAACTTGTGAAAAACCCTTAGCAACAAGGCGAGCTTTATGTTTATCAACTTTTCCATCTGGTCCATACTTGGTTTTGTAAACCCATTTGCATCTAACAAATTTTCGTCGCTTTGGAAGAGGAACAAGATCCCATGTATCATTTTCCAATAATGAACGATATTCTTCATTTATAGTTGCGTCCCAATCTGGATGGCCTGAATCTTCTACAAAGGTGTCAGGATCATAATTCATTAAAGCTTGATCCAGTAAAGAAGAGGCTCTATCAAACTGAGAATGTGTACATCGTTGATATATAGGATCATCGACAAGAGAAACTATTGCATCCCAAGTAGCACAGACCCATTTTGGAAGCTGAGGAGCTGAAGGTTGATCCTGAGAAGGTGGGGGAGGATTTTCATCCTCACTGTCATCATCTGAATAAGAAATATTTTTAGAAGTAGAAGGGATAGAGAGAGGTGGCACATCCGTCATACTAGGGTTGTAGGCCGATATATTTTTAGAAAACTTTACATCTCTTCTAATGATAACATTTTTGGACTTAAGTGGAATAAGTCTATATCCTTTGACATCTTCAGAATATCCAACAAAAATATATTTTTCACTCTTAGGTTCTAAAGCTTTATGTTTCTCATCTGGAATATGGGCCCATGCTTCACTTCCAAAATCATGAAAGTGACTTACATCTAGTTTAATTGAGCTCCATGCTTCTTCTGGAGTGATATTCTTTAAAACCTTAGTAGGAGTGCAATTTACTATGTAATTTGCACAATTAATTACTTCTGCCCAAAAATTAAGACTAAGTCCTTTAGATTGAAGCATACAAGTAGCCATTTCCTTTAAGGTGCGATTCTTCCTTTCAGCTACACCATTTTGTTGTGGATTATATGGAACAATATGTTGCATTTGAATTCCATTCTCAGTTGAAAAGTTGATGAATTTTTTGTTAACATATTCTCCACCATTATCAGATCTTAGTTTAAGAATTTGATGTCCAGATTGTTTTTCAACAAAGGCCTTAAGAGCTAAGAACATGTTAAATACTTCACTCTTGAGTTTTAAGAAGTATACCCAAGTGTGCTTGTAGAAATCACGAAGGAAAGTTAAGAAATACTTGTAGCCAGAGAATGAAACAACTAGAAGCGGACCACATAAATCACTATGCACAAGTTGTCAAGGGGTTGAGGCGTGCCAAGAGGCACGTTTTTCAAAACTATCCCAATGATGTTTTCTGAGTACAGATCCAGAACAAACACAATCTCTAGAAGATACCATTGGAAGACATGTCACCATATTTTCTTTACATAAATTCTGAAGGGAGCGATAGTTTAAGTGACCAAATCACTCATGCCACAGTTTACTCACTTCATCATTATGAGCAACAAATACCAAGGGAATATTTGATGACCCAAAGTTGTTAAACTTATACAACCTTGTAGAATCATCAGCAATGCCAGTAGCTAAAATCTGTCTAGGATCTCTTGGGTCCTTAATTACAACATCGTGAGCTGAAAATTAAATGATTTTACCTTCACCTGAATGAGTTATATGATATACAGATAGAAGGTTGTAGGATAAGCTTGGAACACATAATACATCGTTAAATTGACCATTGTCTAGATGAATAGTTCCAGTCCCTACAACACTAGGAGATCTATCATCACCAACATATATATTTTTGGTGTTACAATCATTTAAAGAAGAAAACATGGCTTTGTTTTTTTGGCCATGTGATAAGAAGCTCCAGAATCAATGAGCCAATAATGAGAATGAGAAGAAGAAGAGACATTTAGTGCATAACCAGACAGAGATGCTTGACAACCAAATGTAGAAAGTGTTATTCCTGAAGATGAAGTTGAAGTAGAAGAGTGCTCCAAATGGATGTTATGCTTCTTCATTGCTTCTTCCAAGGCTTCCATCTTTTTAAAGCATTTGGATTCTAAGTGGCCATCTCGATTACAAAAGTGGCAATGTCTATCAATCTTCTTCACTTTGTTTTTATTTTCCTTATCATTTTGTTGAAATGATTTTTCATTTTGAGGCTGAAATTGCTTAGGACCCTTGTTTGGTTTAGGACCATTCTTTTTAGGATACTGCTTCTTAGGATTCTTTTAATTTGGTTGTTGTTGGGCGGCTAAGGTTTTCTTAGAAGAGTTTCCAAGATTAAGAAGAGCAAGATATAAGAGATTTTCTTGTTCTCTTATTAAATAATCACAAAAGGCATCAAAAGAGGGGGACTTGTAGTCTTGTCCTTGAAAAATAACGGCTTCTCTAGTAGAATGGAAGGTGGAAACAAATACAGAGTATGTTGGGCCCAACTTAGTAAGAATGGAATAGATAAGGCTACCATATTCTTTCTTAACCTTAATACCTTCCAAGAGAAGTCTAAGGGTCTTGAACTTGGAAAAAAAATCTTCAATGGAAGAAAAATTATTGGGGTCCAATGTAAGCAACTCATTTTCGAGTTGATGGGCTCTAATTTCATTTTTAATTCCAAATACTTTAGTGAACAATTAAAAAACTTTAGTGAACTATTTCATTGCTTCATTAGGAGTATCAAGTTCTGCGATATGGAATCTGAAATATAGAGAAATAGACATCACTATCAACCCATGTGCTTGATATTGCCTATTTTCCCATTTGGCTGCCTTATTTTCATCTTGAGGTTTGATTTCTTGGCGTGAGACTATTCTGTAAAGACCTTTACTTTTAAGTAAATCCAGAATGTAGGACCACCATTGGAAGTAGTTGGTGCTATCAAGAATAACTTGGCATGGACTTTCCATTTTAACAGAAACTGAAGCTATATATGCTGAAACTAAGTGTTA
>APFE030811293.1:330029-378465 GCA_000404065.3 Pinus taeda
TTAGTAGCAGAGTCAACAACAACACATTTCCCAGTAGACAATTGCAAAAACAGTTGATTTTATCTTTTTTTTATGCTTCTGAGTTTCACGTGTTGCAAGAGAAGCAACAACAGTGAGAGGTGTTGCATGCAATACATTCCAAAGGTTCTAGATTGGGGTATATGTGAATCCCTTTATTTCTGAGAGGGAGTGTTGAAAATGTAGCAAGAAATGTCTCAATTTGATTTTTTCCTTAATTAAATTGAGGAAATTCGAAATTCCATATTAGAAGACAACTTCGAGGATTTAACTGAGGTGACATGACACTTGTCACTCAGTTAAGAACACTTAATTCGAGTTAATGAGTTGAGGTTTATTTTACTTGTGTTGATTCCTAAAAAAGAGGAATCTAGTTCAGTTAATTCGAGCTAGGGTCATGAAGTTCCATTATGTGCAGTGGGTTCCTAAATTTTAGGACCCTAGGTTGAGTTAATTTTAGTTGTAGCAAATTAATTCAGTTAAATTGCATTATGGTTATTTAAACTAGTTTTAACTATTGGAGGAACTAGTGGAAGGTCAAGCAGTGGGGTGTGACTTCAATGATAATTGAGATAGTGAATCAATCAGCCTAAATTAACTCATGCATGCAAAGAATTCGAGTTACCGAGTTGAGATTTGATTTTAAGGGAAGTGTACTATTAGTTGTAAACTATTTCAAGTTGTAGAGATGGTGCATGCAGTAAGAGGAAGGACCTAAGGCAATTGTGCAATCCCGGAGTGGTAAATTATTATATAATAGGGGGTAATTCCTCAAAGAATGACAGAAGGAAATAGGAGCTTGGCAGGAAGGAAAATTGGCTAAGTTAGTGAGATAGACTATACTAGTGTAGAGGTTGCTCAAACTTGAGCAAGCATTGTATTTCTTCTCTATTTTCTTATTAATGAAATACATATAGTAAGGGGTTTTGAGCAGTTTCTTTCCCCGAGATAAATATCTAAGAATATGTGATTGACTCTTGTCTCATGTTTATGTTGTGATTTCTTAATCGATTAAATTTCTTTCTGCTCATGAAGAGTATATTCAAGTCTACAACAAAAACAAAGGACCATCATCAAATTGATCAAGTCATCTTCTTCATAAACTAGCAACATCAATCAAGTTCTTCATTCAAAGGCTCATTCTTTGATTCAATATTTTTTTATGAAAAATTGCACATATGTGTGTGTGTGTGTGTGTGTGTGTATTTTGTTTATAAGCATGTAACTAAACATTCTCAAATGGGGTTTCCATCTAACCCAAGAGCAAATATTATATATTCTTGTGTCTGGATTCTAGAATCCTTCATCATGGAACATCATGAAATCAACCTCAACCATATTATTTGCAAGTAGAATATTGGTGTAAAGGATCATTTCATGCATATATCTCTTATGATCACAAAATATTGTTATTGAAGAAATCAATAAAAATTATTTTGCAATCAAAAGGATGGCATGAGATTGAATCTACACTACTACAACTTAATGCATCACTAGGATCTCTCTAAATACTTCAGTGTTGTATTTTGATAGAAAACATTTGAATGCTAGAGTTAAATGTATACAAGTGGGGGATGCTTGAAGTATTGATGAAGAAATTCCTTGAAACGCTTCTACAACATAGAGTTCATTCATAAAACAAGAAATATAATTATATGAATAGATCATTCTCCATAAACTAGGACTATCTTCGAAAGAATGTTTTTTATTACATCATTGAATAAAATAAAAATCTAAATGAATATGAATGCCAATAAGAAAATAATGAAGCAAAATTCAAAGCAATACTACTATTGCAAAGGAATTTCACTAGCCACTAGCCCATGCCATTGAAAGAAATATTACCAACATTGAATAGTTACATACATTGAAATGCTACATATAAAAATGAAGCAAAGAAGACAGAACCATAAACATAAAGATTCAAATCCATCTTGTGTGAATCAATCACAAGAAAAGACCAATAGACTTTGAATGGTCTTGATTGAGATTGTGGACATAAACCTCTATCACTAAAAAAAGAAAGGGTGTCCAAAACAAGACATTCACATACATATATCACAACAGAGAAGTTAAAAATTGGGTCAAAGAGAACTAAAGAACAAGAAGAATGGCGATATATATATATATATATATATATATATATATATATATATATATATTTCACAAAATGATTCACAAGGACAGAACACAAGGTATGAATGCTAGGTATGAGGTGACAATGACAGAGTGAGAAAAGTTAGAGGTAGAAGGTAAGGTAGGAGATGGAGAAGCAGATGACTATGAATAAGATAAAATATTATCAGTACAATTATTAGTTGATGATATTTCCTATATTATGGGTTACAATACTCAATAGTATATTTCTCATCAATATTTGATATTGATAATATAGGGGTTTCTCTGAGTGGTAGTACAAGTCCTATTGACAGATAAATGAATATGACAGTTGTATTCATGAAAAAATATATTCAGCAATGCAAATTTTGAATAATGAACATTTCATTTATTTCCTATTATCATACTGGGTGTTACTATGAGTTTAGGGTTCTCGATATAAGACAATTGGTCTCATCTAATTGGAACGATTGGCTTCAATTATTAGACTTATTTAGAGAGAAAACTCTTATTCATTGGACTCTTATTTATTTATTTTAATGTATTATCATATGGGGATTTGATGAGGTATTCATTCAATGAATTTTGATGAGTGCTCTACATTCTGATGTTCACAATACATCTATTGCAGTAGAATTATTAAATTTTATGAGTTAAACAATCCAGTGGCAACCTTATTCACAAGACAACATTCCAATCATTGTGCACTAAGGAAGCATTAATGTTATTGTGATATTATCTATTGACAAAATTATATTCCTTGATAGAATGGAATTCAATTTGACATCCATTTATTCTTTCTCAAGCAGCGAATTTGTAACTGGAGAAAACTTTACAAATGAAATTTAGGGTTTTATGCCCTAATTTTGGCAGTATTCTTGAAAAGCTTCCTTAACTCCAACCTCTTGTGATGTCAACTTTAAATAATTTGGCACAAGTTAAAGTGTGAGAATCAGGGTTAATGGCATGACAAAATTTCCAAGCATAATTTGTTTTGATGCTATGTGATATGATATTATAGTGGTAATATGTTCCTCCAGTGTTAATATGTGTCTCCAGCATGGAAAAACTCCATATTCTTCTCATGCTATATGATATGGTATTCTAGCATTAATATGTGCCTCCATCGTTAATGTTGGAATTTGACAACTAATTATGTAAGTTTGTGTAAATTGTATTAGTTACTGCCAAGTTGGTTTTATACCAAAGCAATAGTTATGTAATGGAGGAGGCTCTTATATAATTTATGAATGCCTGAACTATTGTAATTGTGGAGAATAATTGTTGATTTAATAGAAATTCCAATCCCTTGTACCGTGGATTTTTCCTTGACTCCCTATCAAGGTTTTACCACGTAAAAACATTGTGTTTTTTACTTGTTCCTTTGCATTCAGTTTCATTTATACATTTCTTGTTTAATTAACTACTCAGCCAACAATTGGTATCATAGTAAGAGTTGAGAGTTGTTGAGTCAATGTTGAAATGAGCGATTGAAGAATGAAGAGGAAAGGAGTTGAGCACAACATGCCGGTTTAATAGAGAAGTTGTCGAGCATTCATCAAGAAAGAAAGTGCACCAGGCATACAACTACAATAGGGGAAGAGTTGAATTCGTTGTTGGAACTAAAACAAAGAATCCAACGAAGGAGTTGTAGCCGTAGATAGAAGGCTGTCAAAAGTGAGCCTAGTTTTTGTCAAAGCGCACTGCTAGAGAAGTTCGTGGTTGGAACTAAAACAAAGAAAATAATGAAGGAGTTGTAGCCGCAGATAGAATGTTGTCAAAAGTGAGCCTAGTGTTTGTCAAAGCCTGTTGCTGTAGAGAGAGAGGATTAAAATGTAAATCCACAGCCCAAGAAATGAGAATCCAGAGCCACAAAGAAGAGCCAAGCCCGAGGCCCTCAAAAACCAATGTCCTCCTACTGCCATTGTGAGAGCTGATTATTGAAGTTTTTTTTTATGAAGTCTTATGATGAGGAAAAGCAGAGCCACCAGAAAGAAAGGATAACTACCACTGCCACTGGAGAGAAAAAATTCTTGAACATAGACAACACGCTGGTCAAAGTCGAGAGTCACTAGGTGGAGCCTCAATCAAACAAAGAGAACCACATTTTGAATTGATAGCAAAATCGAAGCGTTGCTTCTCACTGTGAAGGTCAGGTATATTTTTTTTCTAGCAAAATTTGTTGAATAAATTCATTGAATTGAAGAATTTTTTTTTTTTTTTTTTTCAGGAAACTGAAGTAGGGTTTGTTTAAGGGTTTCATTAAATTGAAGAAAAGGGATTTTTTCTTCAGGAAACAAAATGTAAACAAAAGGGAATTTTTTAGAAATCTGTTGTAGGTTTTTCAAGTAAATTTGAAGGAAAAAGACAACAATTTTTTTTTTGGAATGGAAGAAAATTCTGAAAAGTTTTGGAGCTGAAAATATTGAAAACCCTAGTTTTAAAGAAGAGAAATCAAAATATATTTAAGAAACCCTAGTTGAAAGACTGAAACCCTAGGAGGAAAGAAATGGCTAAGATGACAAATTCAAAGCTTGATGTGGAGAAATTTACCAGCAAGAATGATTTTTCTCTATGGAAACTGAAAGTTAGGGATTTGTTGGTGCAAAAATGGTTACACAAAGCATTGGACGGGGAAAATAAGAAAGCTTCTAGCATGACAGATTTAGACTAGGAGGACTTGGATGCCCAAGCTCTCAGTACCATCAGGTTATGCCTGGCAGATGGATTTCTCTTCAACATTATTGAAGAGAGTACAACGGTAGGTTTATAGGAAAAATTGGAAAAACTACATATGACAAAATCGTTAACCAATAGAATTTATTTAAAAAGACAATTGTACAATCTTCGGATGAAGGAAGGGGGTACAAAAGTTGCAAAACATTTAAATGTTTTTAATACACTTATATGCCAATTATTAGATATGGAAGTTAAAATTTAGGAAGAAGACAAAGCTATAACCTTGTTGTGTTCTCTGCTCGAGTTGTGGTACCACTTTGTAACTTCAATTAGTTTGAGCACTGCTGATTCATTGAAATTTGAATCAGTTGTGGGAGCTCTCTTGTCTGAAGAAGTACGAAGGAAATCCAGTATTGGAACAATTGTGCCAGAAGCCATGATAGCTAGAGGATGGTCAAAAGAGAGAGGATAAAAAACAAGGGGGTCTTCCAGACCAAAATCAAAGGGAGAGAAGTGTAAGGCAAACTGTTAGAATTGCAATAAAATTGGACACCTCAAGAAAGACTGTTGGAAACAAAAAGAGTCTGATAACCCAAAAAAGGAAGCAAATCAGTTTGATTCAGGTATGATAGACGAAGTTTTATATGCTGAAGAATTGTGTATGATAGATGAAACTTTACCTGTATGTAATGCCTCTCAGGATTTTGAAAGTTGGATGTTAGACTCTAGTGCTTCTCATCACATGTGTCCACAAAGAAATTGGTTTACTTCATATGAAGTTGTAAATGGTAGTTATGTGTTTATGGGTAATAATGTATCATGTCAGACTATTGGGATGGAAAATATCAGGGTTAAAATGTATGATACACAGTTAGAACATTAACTAGTGTTAGACATGTACCTGATTTGAAGAAAAAATTGATTTCTTTGGGAGTGTTGGATTCGGATGGTTATAAGTTTACAGGTCAGAATGGAGTGCTGAAAATTTCTAAAGGCGACCTAGTTATTATGAAAGCAGAAAAGGTCATAAATATTTATAGACTCAAAGGAAGTACTCAGGCCAGTGAAGCAATGATTATGACAGACAAAGAAGAAGAAGATACTCGCCTATGGCATCATTGATTGGGTCACATGAGCGAGAAAGGTCTTCAGGTACTGATGAAACATAAATTACTTCCTGATTTGAAATCCTTGAAGTTGGATTTCTGTAAACATTGTGTGTATGGAAAATAGTGTAAATAGAGGTTTAAAACTAGAAGTCATAATAGTAAGGAAATTTTGGGCTATATTCATTTTGATCTGTGGGGACCATCTCTTGTTGTATCATATGGAGGTGCTTTATATTTTTTAACATTTATTGATGATTTATCCTGGAATGTTTGGGTCTTTATGCTAAAAAAGAAAGCTGGTGTATTCAATGTCTTTAAACAATTTAAAGCAATGGTAGAAAAAAGAATAGGCAAATCAATTGAATGTTTAAGAACTAACTATGGTGGTCAATTTACATCTCTAGAATTTGAACAATACTATAAGGATGATGGAATTGTTAGACACAAAAATGTTATTTATACTCCTCAGAAAAATGGTGTTGTTGAACGTATGTATCAGACTCTTATGGAAAGAGCTAGAAGCATGATGAGCAATGCTAACCTGCAAAAGGAGTTTTGGGCAGAACCAACATCCACTGCTTCTTATTTAGTTAACATATCACCTTCAATAGCAATTAATTGTAAAATTCCTAAAGAAGTTTGGTCAGGTTAGTCTTGTGATTATTCACGTTTAAGGATGTTTGGTTTTGATGCCTATGCTCTTATTCCTAAAAGTTAGCATTCAAAATTAGATCCAAAATTGAAATGGTATGTCTTTGTTGGGTATGACTATGCGGTGAAAGGATACAGGTTATGGGACCCTATGTTGTGGAAGATATTCATTAGTAGAGATGTAACATTTGATGAATCTTCTCTTTTAAAATAAAATGTTGAAATAATTGAACAGGAACAGTATCACCAAATCAACAAATTCAGTTGGAGGCTAGACCTTTTTTTGAAAGTCGAAAGGAAGAAGAGACTTCTAGAGGAAAATGTGTTCAAGATACAAAGGAAGTTGTTGAAGTTTCTGAACTAGTTCAACAACCAATCACTCTAAGAAGGTCTACGAGGGAAAGAAAAACTTCCAAAAGATATGAAGATTATGCTTCATATTTTGCTTTGATTACTGAATATGGGGAACCTTCTTGTTATCAAGAAGCAGTAGATGATACAGATAGCGGAAAATGGAAAACGACTATGCAAGAAGAAATGGATTCCTTACCCAAGAACAATACCTGGGATCTTGTAGAACTTCCTCAAGGGAGAAGTGTTGTTGGATGCAAATGGATCTTCAAATTAAAATGGAAATTTGGTGGAAGTATTGAAAGGTATAAGGCGAGACTGGTTGCAAAAGGGTATTCTCAGGTTGAAGGTATTGACTTTCATGAGATTTTTTCACTAGTTGTAAAACTTGTTTCTATTCATATTGTGTTGGCACCAACTGCTTTACTTAACCTTGAGTTAGAACAGTTAGATGTTAAAACAACTTTTCTACAAGGTAATTTGGATGAAGAGATATATATGGAACAACCCGAAGGTTTTGTACAAGGTCGCAACATAAGATTAGTTTGCAAGCTCAGAAATCATTGTATGACCTGAGGTAGTCTCCCAGGCAATGGTACAAGAAGTTTGAATCCTTCAAATTGTGAGCTAGAACTTTATTAGAAGTGAGTATGATCATTGTGTATACTTCAAGAGTTTCAGTGGCATATTAATTATCTTATTTTTGTATGTTGACGATATGCTTATTGCAAGCAAAAGCATGGAAGAGATCAACAGGTTAAAGTTTCAGCTCTCTAGGATGTTTGATATAAAGGATATTGGAGTAGTAAAACATATCTTGGACATGGATATACACAGAGATAGGAAAAATGGTAAGCTTTGGTTATCATAATAGAAGTGTGTGGCAAGAGTACTTGAAAATTTTGGTATGAACAATGTGAAACCTGTTAATGTTCCATTAGCTTCCCATTTTAAGCTTTCTTCAGTTTTGAGTCCTAAAACTGATGAAGAAAAGCAGTATATGTCTCATGTACCATATGCAAATGTTGTAGGCAGCTTAATGTATGTGATGGTATCTACAAGACCTGACATTTCACATGTAGTTGGAGGTGTTAGCAGGTTCACAACAAATCTAGGTGAAGAACTTTGGTGAGCAGTGAAATGGGTGCTTTGATATTTAAGAGGCACAAGTGATCATCGCATCATCTTTAATGGTAGTGAAGGATCAGTCTGCGAATATGTGGATGCTGATTATGCAAGTGATTTGGACAAAAGGATATCTACTACAGGTTATGTCTTTACTCTTGCAGGTGGAGCAATTAGTTGGATGTCAAAGCTTCAAGAAACACTTGCGTTATCCACTACCGAAGCAGAATATATAGCTACTTCAGATGCCAGTAAAGATAAGTCTAGTTAAAGGGTCTACTTAATGAGATTGGAAGGACGCGGGAGAGAGTGAATGTACTTTGTGATAGTCAGAGTGCTATTCACTTGGCTACAAATCCAACTTATCATAGCAAGACCAAACACATTGATGTAAGGTATCATTTTCTTAGGCAAGTGATAAATGGTGGAAAAGTAGCTCTCAAGAAGGTCCATACACAGGAGAAATGTGCACACATATTCACGAAGCCAATTACAGTAGAGAAGTTGTGATGTTGTTTAGCTGATGAATGCCTGAACTATTGTAATCGTGGATAATAATTCTTTATTCAATAGAAAATCCAATCCCTTACCCCATGGATGTTTCATTGATTCTCTCTCAAGGTTTTACCACGTAAAAACATTGTGTTTTTTGCTTGTGTCTTTGCATTTAGTTTCATTCAGTTTCATTTATACATTTCTTGTTTAATTAATTACTCAGTCAATAGTTAATATGTATTACAGTGGTGTCCCCAGCATTAATTTATTATTACAATGGCATGGAGTAGCGTTGAATTCAGTGCATTGAGTTGGCATTACAATAGAATTGAGCAGCATTGTATTGAGTGTGTTGAGTTAGCATTACAATGGCATGAAGCAGAGTTAATATTGGTGCAATATTACAGTGGTGCAATATTAATATTGGAATGGAGCATGGAGAACATCAATATACATTATGATACCAACAACGTTAATATACACCAATAGCAATAATGCCAACAATGTTAATATATATCAACAACATTAATACGGTTGAGATTTGTGCATTGAATTTAAATTATCTGTTGAATTTGATATATATTAAAGTTTCTTTGTGGTGGAATTTTAATCTTTGGTATTACAATGGTAATGTTGGTAATATTATATTATCAACATAACTGTTGTCTCATATACAATGCGGCCTTACTATTATTGTTGGAGCTTTATTATTGAAGCTTTATATTATTTTTTGTTATAGGATTACTGGTATCATCTATAGAATATATCATGCAGCAGTTATTAATTGGCATTGACTTATGGACGAAAAATGGTTCATGGAATATTTCATGAGTACTTTTACAAATTAGGGATTGTGCCTTACCAGGCAAAGATAGTTAAAAAAAAAATTGAGTGAATTTATTTAATAATTTTGGAGATGGCTTTTCGCAATACTACATTTATTAGCATTAATACCTAGCAATGAATGTATTTATCAAATGAGAACTAAAATTTTGTTATTTATGGCAAAGGGGGAGGTAAGTAGAGGTATGGAGATCAGAATGACTGCAGAAAAATAGGTAATTTTGTACAGGACAATCATGACAACTAATCCTTGTGTTGTCATCAATCTCAAAGGGGGGGAATGTTGGTAATGTTGGCATTGATGACAAATGGTCATGATTGATTGATTGTTGTTGATTGTGTTAACATTAATTTATGTTAAATGTCATTGTTACAAGATTGAATAGAATGCAAACACTGAAAGTGATGCTAAGTGAAAAGGTTATGATAACCAATGTGAAGGTTGAACATTGTTAGGTTAATATGTTGATTTGTTCTCTTGATGTAAACATGGAACATAATATATTGAGACACAAGATAAAAATATATATGTTTTCATTGAACAAAAAAATATATGATACAAGTTTGGAAAATGTAAATAATACAAATATTATTTGTCTCTTATAATCATGACTTCTGAGTTATATTATCTCAGCTCTATTTTACTTTACAAATCTCTTATTTTCAAATTTGAAAATGAAGAGCCATATTGTGAACACCTTTAGAAGACCAAGAGACAACTCCTCGTTTCTTATTCCTGCATAGAATACAAATATTCAGTAAGATATGCTCATAAAAGATTCATTTTTGAATGAGAAAGGAACTTTTTTTGGCTTTATGTGGTTTGTATGAGAGAGTTCATGAGCAGCACCAGAAGAGGGAACAAAATTGAAGAAGAGAAGTAGAGAAGATGAGAAGAAAACTTGACATCATAAGTTAATATCAGGTTAACTAGAACATTTGAATTGGAATTGTGATTGGGAGATTGCAGTCTCTTTTCAAGTTGTAGCTTGATAAAGAACAAGGTGTAGCTTGTTGAGGTAGGAGCCTCATGTGGGTTGTAGTCTATAGAAATGTTTGTGGGATTTGGAGCTTATTTTGAGGTAGGAGCCTCTTGTAGGTTGAAGCTTACAATAATTTGATGTAATGGGGAAGTAGAGTTTTCCTTAACATCACTTTCAACCAAAAATTCTTGGTTTTATCCCTTATGGCTTTCAAGTTATATCTCGTGTCTTCATGTGTTGTTTATTGAATATTGTGTGAATTCTCTTGAATTGCGAATAAGTATATCTACAAATATATCTCTCTGGTAACTACAAAAGAAAACCACTAATAATTGAGTATATACATAAATCATTGGATGTAGAAAAGGAAATTTAAGTGGAGCAAAAATTGAAGATTAAAATTACTGATTCACTGAGTCTCAATAATTTCCAAATAAGGCCAAACTTTTATTTTTATGAGGCACATGGGCATGGTTAAGATCTAATTTTCTTTATTCATTCTGAAGCAAGTTGGTGCATATAGGCCAAGCTAAGCTCAATGAAATTTGAGCCATGTTGGTAATAGAGGCTGGATTGAGCCCCATTAAGAAAAAGTTACATCAGTACATACAAGTTTAGGCAAGCTACATGGAAGCCAAGACACATTGGTAAATAGAGTGTAAGTCGAGCCCAATTAAGACAAAGTTACATTGGTAGACACATTGGTCAGGTCGAGCTCCATCAAAGCCGAGATTCACTAACTGAGCCACATTGATGTTTGTAGATAGCAGCCAAGTCAAGCTCTATCAATGTTTAACTGCATTATAAAAAAAGGTTGAATTTCACTTATATAAGCTTCACTGTTATGAGGAATGGGTTGAACACCAACAAACTAAGTTTCATTATTTTTTCAAGCTAGTGTCAGGTGGAGCCTCACTAAGGCTATGGAAGAGATTTATTATTTTCATGTGTTGAATTGCGTTATCTAGCCATTGTCTAATCTTCGAAGCCATTGTCATTGGTTTGATTCTCCTTTGCAACAATTATTAGAAGGATGGTTTCACAAGTTTTTTCTTAGTTCACATTAAATACATGGTTGAATAGAGTGTTGTGGATCTGGTGGATGTTCCACCATAGTGCATACATTTCATTAACCACTAAGAGTCACAGAGGTCACCACATTCACCCTGGTCAAAGCCATGACTAAGACTTGGATTTTGGTTGACCATATGCAGAGTTAGTAATGACATGTTGGATTGCATATTTGTGTTGATGTTTAGCACCAATATTTGGACATGTGGAGGCATGAAGTTGAGTTGTATGAGGACTCACAATATGATTGAGTTCCAAATCCCTTTAAGGTATGTTCACACTTTACAAAATCAAATTATAATAAAGATATGAAAAGCCACATTGCATAGCCCAGGTTGTAGTAGACATCTATGGTATGGTTGAGGTCTTAGGTTCATGACTTGTTGTTCTATAGTTCAGCAAATATTTTTTAATTTACCCACATGCATGCATTTTATTGAATATTTAAGTTTCCATAAATGGAAAAATTTTAGAGTTGTTGTTGAAAAGCACTCATTTTCTAGAATACCCCGTGAAAGGATTTTTCTATAGAGCAGTTAATTTGACTCTTAGGTTAAATATGGTTTTTATGATTTTTTGGACTAATTATTGAGTCAAATTTGATTCCAGAAGACATGGAAATCATGGTTTGAAGGTCAAAAGTTATGAATGCATGGACTAATTATTGAGTCAAATTGGATTCCAGAAGACACATGGAAATCATGGTTTGAAGGTCAACAGTTCTAAAGGCATGAAAATCCTTGTTGATATATATTTGATGACCAATATATTGCATGGCTTAGAGGCTTATGAGTTGGTTGCAGTGATGTTAAAGAAGTAGGTTTTGATATGCGTTTCGTGTGGCTAGATTGATGAGAAGGATGGAACAAAGTTTGGAAAAAGCATGACAAGTAGTTTATAGTAGTATGATAGAAGCATTTTGTTTATTTTGAATATTATTATAAGAAACCGGTGGATCTAGTGTGAAATATTTTGAAAAGAGTTCCATAAGAAGTTGAAGTAGGAGGTGGGTGCCTCCACTGAGATTGGTTCCTCAATTGGGTTGGAGCCTAGAGAAAGTAAATTCTTACCCATCATCGAGGTTGGTGTCTTAATCAAGTTAGAGCCTAGAGAAATTTGGTGCTTTCCCATCATCCGGGTTGGTGAATCAATCAATTTGTAGCCTATAGTGAGTAGTTACATGAATATTTTTTGAGGTTGGTGCCTCAATCAGGTTATATCTTACCACAAGTAGTTTCTTGCATAATTTGGGCATAGGGGGCTCTAGTAAGTTGGTGCTTGCAAATCTATGTAATGAACTGAAAATGCGAAGAAGAAGAATTTGTGTTTTTATCCCATATGGGTTCCCACATAAAAATCTTGTGTCTCCTTATGTTGATGTGATGGATTCCTGACATCATGATGCATTTTTTTCTTTATTGATATGTTGCAAATGGTCGTCATGTATTTATATATGATTGTTCATTGATGAAAAGTTATGAAATGGTAAAATTGTTTCCATATTGATTCACCCCCCTCTCAGTGTGTTCTTTGGGCCAAAAATGGGGCCAATGTATACCCTTATTGAGGGGGGATCTACCAAACATACACCAACTCTTAATTTGATGAAACAAACCAGAAAGAATGAAAATGAGAAACTTGTATTATTTTACATTCTTCAACTTCCCAATGATGATGTTGTATTGGTAATATTAGCATCTAGAAAATCCTAAGAGTTTTTCACAATGCTTCGCTGGCCTGAACTTTCTCGATATTGATTCTAACGCCTATTTTATGTCAAACCCCATCTTTTGGCATGAATAGACCATGCCATTTATGGCTCTTTATTTACCTAGACTCTTTTGTAATAGGCGACAACCCTCTTTCCCTTCAAGCATTCTAATATATTTTTTACTTTGATCAGTCACAATCTACCTACCACGTGGATACTGGGATTCACCAATAATGCTTCCATGATCTTCACATTAGCCCAACTTCATGGAAAATATTAGCACATTGTCCTTCCTAGCTAGCATTAGCAACTTTCATGTATAACATTAATTCTCATCTTAATTGCACCAATGCTTCCCTTGATTGCATTAAGACTCCTCGAGATGGCATCAAAATCTTCCCTTCCCTTGATTGCATTAATACTCCTCGACATGCCATCAAAATCTTCCCTCATAACTCATTATAAATGAAGTCTCAAACCTATCCCCTACTCATTCTCAGCTACATTTTTACATAACCTCTCGAATCTTCTCACCTTCAACACCAAAAGTTAGCTCCCCAAGCTAAAAAACTATTATAGAGTTCATTTGTATTTGAAGTAAGAATTTTATTCTAAATATATTTTTAATTATGAA
Source organism: Pinus taeda (assembly GCA_000404065.3). NCBI lineage: Eukaryota > Viridiplantae > Streptophyta > Pinopsida > Pinales > Pinaceae > Pinus > Pinus taeda. The sequence goes on from APFE030811293.1 coordinate 343,818, forward strand.
TATATTATGCATTATGAAGCTGATCCAGGTCAATATTGGTGGCCACCCACCTATTCCATCTGGACCTCCAGTAGGTTTCATCAGTTTCCTTGATTATACCACAATTTACTATTTTTAGCATTTTTTCAGGTCCTGAACTTCCAGAGCTATTTTGACCTCGTAAACGACGTTTTTTTTAGGTCTACAGCAAACCTGTAGTTTTAAATAGGGGCTCGCTGCATAAATTGTAGTAATTGGAGAGACCTTTCTAACAAGGTTCTTACATGCCAAACATGTTGATAAATGGCAACAAGAAATTCTAGTTTAATTTGTCCTTGAATTAAAATTGAATTATATTCTCATAGCAACTTGTAAATAGTTAATTATATTTAATTAACTTAATTAGCTTAGGAATTTTTAAATCAAAGTATTTCTATAGTCATGTATATTTGAACCCTAAATTTTAGGGGTACGAGATGAGTTTATATGAGTTGTAATTAGATAAATCAGATTGACTAAGTTATAAACAGTTAAACTAGTTCTAACTGTTTGTGGAACTAGTAGAGATGTAGTAGTGAGTTGGTTCATTGGTGCGTCCTTAGTGCTACTCCAGCTAATTGAATATTCCCTAATGAGAAAATCATGCATGTCAGTTCAGAGAAAGACCCGGTTGAGACTAGAGTGCAGAGACAATGTACTATCAGTTGTAGAATGATCTGAGTTGTACAAATCATGCATGCAATAAGAAGATGACCTAGATTTGGATTGTGCAGTTATGGAAGGAGTAATTCTCAATTAAATATGGGTTATTCCTCATAGGAATTACATATGGGAGTATGGGCTCGGTAGGCATAAAAAATTGGCCAAGTGTTGGTTAGTGCGGGCTTGTGAGGTAGAGATTTTATCATACTTGTGCGGAATTGTTCTTGTGAGAACAATATTTGTATTATCACTTAGATTTCTGATTAATTCAATATATAGTTGTAGTTTTTAGCAATGGATTTCCCCAAAGAAACAATTATGTTATGTGTCTTTTATTATCTTCCTCTTGTTCATTATTGTTTTAGCTATTTATTGGTTTCCATTGTCTAAAGAGTAGAGTAGATTCTTGTCTTGTGTTTTAGTACATTACATGAGTTATGAATCTACAAGAAAACATACATGGTATCAGAGCTGAAGACATTATTCTAGAGGAGATTTCTAAGTTTTGAGTTTTGGGTTACAAGTGAAATTCGAATTTACAATACATACTTCAGGATCAACAAATGGCTTTCTATTGTTTGAGGCTCGAGTATGCCTTGGAAGGCAACTCGAATTATATAGCCTAGAAGGATAGGATGGAGATTGTTCTAGAGGATAATGGCCTTAAGGAATTCATTGATCAAGACATTCCTAAGCTAGTAGCATCGGATGCACAGAATCTGGCCAAATGGAAGAAGTTTGTGGGGAAGGCGAGGCGAATAATACTTGAGGGAGTTCAAGGCCACATTGTCTCGAGTATCCATGAGAAGGAAACTCTAGATACTATGTGGAAAGAATTTAGAATAGTAGGGACCATAGGAAGTTGGCATTGAAAGACAAAATTTGAACACTCAAGATGGAGAAAGGTGACACCATTCCAAAATAATTTACCAAGTTCACTCACTTTTGTGATGAGCTTGGAAGTGTTTGAATAACCATTTTCGAGGATGATAAGGTGAGCCTAGCTCTCCTAGGTATTCCCAAGAGTTAGAATAACTATCAGGACTCTATTAATGGGAGGGAGAAGCTGCCATATTGGGAATGACTGTGGTCAGATTTGATGCAAAGGGAGATTAGAAGGAACGCCATAGATGTTTCCTCATCAAAGATTGATGATGAGGAAAATTGTTCCTTAGTGGGTAAGGAAAGGAGAGGGAAAGGGAAGGCATCCCATTCCAAATCTTATTCTTGTCATGGAGGTAAGAAGAAAGACATGACGAAATTTAAGTGATTTCAAGGAGAAGTCCTTAGGAGGAGTGGTGGGTGAGGCTTTGGCCTCTCAATTCGAATTGGAATTTATTGTCATTGCATTCATGGTATCATTAATTATGGGTAGTGTATGGCACCTTGACAGTGGATCTTCATTCCACATGACTCATGAAAATGGGTTGTTCAGTGACCTAGAAGAGAAGGATATCCAAATGCATATTGAGATGGGTGATGATGAGAGGTATAGTGCTACTGGATTGGGCACAATTACGTTTCAGAGGGAGTAGGGTGCTCCTCTCACCTTGAGGGATGTTATGTATGTGCCCGAGTTGAGTAAGAACTTAGTATCGGTTGCCATGATTGAGGGTAGAGGCTATGATGTGATTTTCTCAAAAGGAAAAGCGTTCCTTCGACAGATAGCCACGGGTCAAGTAAAGAAGAAAGGGAAAATACACCAAGGCTTCCTTTCACGACAGAGATAGTCAAGTAGCGGAAATTCTAGAGTGAGTCCATTGAGATGTGTGTGGAACATTCTTGACAACATCCACAACCAAACACAAGTATTATGTTATATTTGTTGACGTCTTTTCTCGTAAATGTTGGATATTTTTCATGCAGAAGAAGGATCAAACTTTCACAAAGTTTTGTAAATTTAAAGCATAAGTCAAGAAAGAGTCTGGAAATAACGATAAATATCTAAGGAGTGATAGCAGTGGTGAGTATGTCTCAAATGAGTTTAAGAACTTATGTGGAGCAGGAGGGATTAAACGAGAGTTGACATCACCCCATAACCCACAACAAAATGGGGTGGCCAAGAGGAATAACAAAAGCATTGTAGGGGAAACATGGGTGATGTTACATGATTAGGGCCTAACATTACACTTGTGGGCTGAGGCATATAACACAGTGGTTTATGTGCGTAAATGTAGCTTGCATCAAATACTTGGGATGAAGACACCAAAGGAGGGTTATTCTAGTAAGACGCCAGATGTTGGTCACTTTAGGATTTTTGGGTTATATATTTCCATGTGACCAAAGATACATGGAAGAGTGTTGGTGATATTTGTGGGCTACATTGATACACCTCAAAACTATCGGGTGTACTTGCCAATTATTAGGATGACAATGGTTCGCAGGGATGTCAGATTTGATGAGGAGAAGGCCATGCAAGTTTCCCTTGAGAGGGAGATTGAACTACATGTGGTTGAGGATATTTTAGCTCCTAAATTTGAGGAGCCTTAGATTAATGTGGATCAGCCACATGCAGAGGATCCAAGAGTGGAGACATTCACTCAGGAAGAGTCTTCCAGAGATGAGAGAAAATGAACTAGAGAGGCTGACACATTATTGCACGATACACTGGAGAATGTGGGAGCACCCACATCTCAGCGTAGGAAGAGGATATCACCTTAGAAGTAAACTTGATACATGGCTCTTATTAGCAGATGTGTTGAGATAGAGCCATCTTCCTTTGAGGAAGAAGTGTAGAAGTTGGTTTGGGTTGATGCCATCATGGAGGAGTATGCTCCATAGTTTGAAACAGTGTTTGGGATGTGGTCCCAAAAATTGAGGACAAGTCAGTGGTGAGCTCTTGATGTCTTTACATGGTAAATCAAGATGCAGATGGTAGTGTGGAGAAGCATAAGGCCGGGTTTGTAGCTCGTGGATTTTCAAAAGCAGAATGGATTGACTATGATAAGACCTTTGCTCCTGTTGTGAGCTAATCATCGATTAGGTCCATTTTGGAACTATTAGTGCAGACGGGTTGGAAGATACATCATATGGATGTAAAGATAACCTTCCCTAATGGCACAATTCAGGAAGAGGTGTACATAGATTAGCCTAAAGATTTTGATACCTTTGACCATGTGTCCCATGTGTGCCAGCTCAAGAGGGTAGTATATGGGATGAAGTAAGCACCCTGTGCTTGGTACACTAGGATTGATAACTAACTCACTGGGTTGGGCTTCACTAAGAGTGAACTAAATACGAACTTGTACCACATAGTGGTGGGAGGTAAATTATTGATCATTGTATTATATGTCAACGATTTGATTTTGACAGGTGATGATCAACTGATCAAGTCTTGCAAGGAGGACCTTGTGGTGTAGGTAAATTCTCAGTGTGGACATAAACAATTCCTCTAGCCTGAGAGAGCGGGTCTAGCCAAAAACAAACAATCTATGGAAAATCTCCTTAAGCTAGAATTGAATAAGAGGGCATACCTCTAGGAATTCTATTCCGCTTGGTGATGATCTTGCTTCCTTACTCCAGCTATATTTTGTTTCCTTCCTTGTTATAAAATTATATATCAGAGAGGAATGGAACACATAAAATATATTGTAGAAATATAAACACAGAAAACACATAAAACAAGAGAGACACAGATATACGTGGTTCACCCAATTTGGACTACGTCCACGGAGAAACAGCCAATATTTCTCTTCATATTATCCAACAAACTAAAGAGATACAACCTACAGCAGATCCACTGTAATACCCTCTTCACTCTCACACAATCTCCTCTCTCTTTCTCACTCAGAATACATATCTACATAGACGCAATACAATTCCCTCATATATAGTGAGGGGTTTCCTTCTAGGGAAAAAAACCCTAAATTAAACATAACTTCTACCGTCAAATCTCCACCTAATGAACGGCCCAGATTGACTACAAAATTACAACATTTTACAAAGCAATTTTCATCTATTTTTAGCTTTGGGGACACTGCCCCCGATCCCCCACTAGGGGGGCTCCCAAAGATCGCAATCACCCCCCCTGGACAACCTTTGTAGCAAAAATATTATGGGTGGTGTTGCCGCCACATTAAGAACTAGGGTCCAATGCAGTGATACCTCTGAGTAAGGAAGATAATCAAGCTTCACACCCAAAAATCTCCCACTTGGAGACTAAGTATAGCAACTCCACCGCTGCTTCATTTGCTATACAATGACTCCACTTTGGACCTATTTGTTTCTCATCTTGTTCATCATACTTGAAGACCAATTGAAACTGAGAAGAATCTTAGTTTCTCCCTCGTTACAACTTTTGTTAACATATCTATAGGATTTTGGCAAAAATATCCTTAATCTAGAATCAAATAAGAGGGCCTACCTCTTAGAACGTTATTATGCTTGGTGATGATCCTACTTCCTTACTTCAACTATATTTCATTTCCTTCCTTCGAATACCTGAAACAAGAAAAAAAATGACAACAACAAATGTGATAGCATACAATATCGTATTCAACCTACTTAACAGGTCAAGGAACATTAAACCATAAATATGTAAGATAACACTTCATGTAGGAAATCAATCAATAGTTGTATTCATATAAATTAGAAAGAGGTTACAACCAATGCCTTGACGTCACTGGTCTTCTCTGACGTATCTGGGTTCCCACACTTCTATTAGCATCTCATTGATGGCCCCAACAATGGAATTTTCAAGGCGTCTTCCCTTTAGTCTCAAACCAAACCAAAACACACAATTCTCCCTCAAACATACATTAGAAAGCTACAAGGTACATATGCATTGTTGATCATTCAAACTCACTCCATATTAGTTTAGCTTGCAAAAAGAGAGGTTTATATAGCTTGGATGGATGGGAGATGGTTCCTCTCATCATGGGAGAAGGTCTTATCTCTTGACTTTGTTCCATCTTAATAGGGGAAAGGAGCCCAAACTGACTTCTTCAACTCCATCCATCCCAACCATCTACCAGAGTTTCGTTATGAAGCTTCTAGAGCTGGAAGTTTTGACTCCATATTTTATTGCAATCTTGACGGGGATACTATATGTTTGTAATGTAAGTCCATCCTTTGGATGAATTCGACCTAGTAAGTTTAATGAGCCCTGGGAAGGAGAAGCTCATGTCCGTCATAGTGATGAATCCAATGTCGTTTAATATTTTAATGAGTCTGACAAATTTGTAACTCGGTATCTTTTTCATGTTTAGGTAGTTTGAAAAAGACACAAAAAGGAAAACTCTGCATGGTCCCTTTTCATACATTTGTGTCTCTCGAGCCCGAAAAGGTAGAAAACAATACTTGAGATAACCACTTGACCATTTGAGTCAAGGAGTAACTTTTTAATAAATATTTTATCCTAGCCTGAAAAAGGGGTAAACGTATACTGGGTAAATGATGTTTCGCAACCTTTAACTAGTTCAAAATGACAATAACTTGGCAATCTTTTCATATTTTGAGAGTCAGAAAAAAGCTCAAAGATGAGTCCCTACTTTTATTTTCTTTAACGAGTCTAAAAGGGAAAAATAATCGCCAATATTTTCAATTTTGTATGAGTAAGAAAAGAGCTTAAAGGCCTCTTCCCTTTAGTCTCAAACCAAACCAAAAAACACTATTTTCCCTCAAACATACATTAGAAAGCTACAAGTTACAAATGTCTTGTTGATCATTCAAACTCATTCCAAACTAGTTTAGCTTGGGAAAAGAGAGGTTTATATAGCTTGGATGGATGGGAGATGGTTCCTCTCATCATGGGAGAAGGTATTATCTCTTGACTTTGCTCCATCTTAATAGGGGAAAGGAGCCCAAATTGACTTCTTTAGCTCCATCCATCCCAACCATCTACCAGAGTTTCGTTACGAAGATTCTAGAGCTAGAAGTTTCGACTCCATATTTATTGAAATCTTGACAGGACGAGTGGACGATGGTGGATGATGGTGGATGATGAATGAGCTGTTTTACGAACCCAAAAGGATTATAGGGGTGATTACATATATTTTGAGTTTTGGCTCACAGCTAATGAACGTGTTTTTGTGTGTTTGCCTCTGTAATTCCGTTATATTTATATTTTGGGATTAATGGAAGGAGGAAGGCCAAACGACCGGGTTGCTCGTGCCTGCTGGTTCATTTCAATAGAAAAATTCTTCTTGTAATGAAACAGTTAGTTTTCGATGATGGAGGTGGACTGTAACTGATGTGTTACAAAAAGACAAAGAACACAGTTAATAGGGGATTCACAGAGGCCAAGAGATAACATAGAGAGCTCGAGAAATCTAGAGAAGCCACCAGAGGTTGGGGGTGATGGCAAAGGGGTGATTCCTCAGAGAGCTTGAGGACAACAGAGTTGCAAAGCTAGAGAGCCTAAGCACAATAATGTTGTAGAGCTAGAAAACCAGAGAGCTTTAGAGCCAGAAGGTTGATAGAGGCAGAGCCACCAGAGGTTGGAAGGCAGAGCCGCAGTCCAAAAGGAGCCACTAGAGGTTGGAAGGCAGAGCCACAGTCCAAAAGGAGCCACTAGAGGTTAGAAGCTTGATAGAGGCAGAGCCACCAAAGGTTGGAGGCAGATCCGCAGAGCTAGAGAGCTCCCATAGACTTCTAAAGAGCCATGAGGTTGCGATGAAGTTGCATCACAACAAGAGATCGAATGATCGAGCTATGGCTGGTGTCTGAGGCGTGTTGAAGACAGGTGAAGGAGTTCTAGAGACAAATGCAGAATTATGAGGGATTCAAAGAAGCTAGAAGCTCAAGAATCTCATAGCACTGAATGAAGGAGTCAAGTCCATAGAAGCCTAGACCTGTCTGCAGAACAAGGACAACAAGGGGTAAGATGGCATTTTAAGACCATTGGTTTAGTTGCAAACCAATGGATTTAAGTGTAGCACTTGTAAAATAATTGAATCCATAATCCCAAAGAGCCTAATCGAGTTGATTAGAGCTCAAGGAGACATAGCCCAAGATATCAAGGTGAACTCTATATTATATTGTTGTCGTATATGGTTCGCTTATTTGCTGCACTATGTGTTTTATTTTAGTTTAAGAAAATGAACTTAAGCACTTGAATAGTTTAAAAGCAAGGAAAGGCATACACCTACTTCAAGTTCTTTTAATTCTGCAAATTATCAACCATAAGCTAGATCTTGGAAAATTGTTAAAGCTTTGGAGTGGGAGGGGTTCTTGTAAGCTGACAAGAAGCCTTTAGGTCCCCATTCCAGATCAGTCAAAAAGACCAAAATGACTACTCTGGATGATCTAAGAAAAAGGGTTACTAAGTAACCGTGAACTGCAGAATACCTCCGGGTGGACCAAGAAGTACAAGCAGTCAATATCCTCAAATTTTGTGTTCGTTGTATCACATCTACAAGGTGGCGGACTTGACCTCCAACAGATAAAGGATTGCAGACCTAGTGGAGTCTCCTTTTATATACTCGATGGTATGGGGAGCACAAGTCTGTACTAGCACTATCTAGTGCTAAAGAAAATGACAGCTGCTGGGTTTAATGATCTAGGTCGAGGTGTGATGAAGGACCCTTCCAAGACCTTTTACTTTTGTGAGGTGTTAAATTTCATTTTTAAAAGAACATAAGTGAATACATTTTTATGTTGTAAAGAAGAGGAACATGTCAATCATCAACACATGAAAACATAAGCCATTGATAACGGAGTTCGTCAAGGAGGGACTGTGTCTCTGGGCCCCACATTAGAGATGGTGTAGGCCACTGCATTCATAAGAGGTGATGTCGCTATCATACAAGGAAAATTCCCTCCCACAGGAATGGCTCCAAGAGATGTTCCACTATAGGAACGCTTAGTCAAAAGACTCCTATCAGTATGACACAAAACTCATGCATGATGATCATCCTGCCAACATGGCATAAAAGGGATCTCAATGCAAACATGCATGGTGACACATGAGTATCCCATAAACATACGACAAAGGGATCTCAAAACACAACATGACGAATCATAACAACAAGTACATCACACAAATGATTCTCCATCTCATCAAGCAGGAATCATGAAAACAAGTAAGAAACAAGATCCCACATCAAGCATGAAATAGGGATCTGTGCAGCACAATGGATAAAAAAAGAAGTACATGAACACATTACATATACCTCACATCCAGGGGCTATCTGAAGAAGCGGATGTCAAACTATTGAAGTTGGTCATACCATCAACCTCGCTGTGTCGAATCTCATGGAAATGGTTGCTCGCACATGAATGCTGACACCTGCACTCCACTTAGAAAAGTGACCAAAAAAAAGGAAATGAGCAAATGGAAAATATGAAACACCATCAGATTTGTGGCATCGAATAGTGCAAAATCAACTATCAAATTTCTGAATTATGAGAAAATGAAAATTTGGGGCTTAAGGAATCATTTAGATTCCCCTTAGATTCCTTAAAGATTCTCTCCTCTGGGTCCTTTGCAAATCTACTGCTCCGATCAGAAAACTGATTGTGCCATTGGGTTCATGTCACTGAGAGGTGTAAGATCGACATAACATTTGTCCAATTTGGATACTGCAAAAATTTCACCCTCTTGGAAATTTTGTTTAGTCATGGTTCCCCCTGCATAAAAATTATAAAAAAAAACATTCTGACTCATTTTTCATGCTCGATCCTAGTTCCTCCTTCTGCCTGGGCACACTGGTGAAATGAAGGCTTATATAAATTTTTGGGCAGATTAATCAATAAAGTTGTTTAGGTGGATTGGTTAAGGATCTAAAATAGGTGGAGGAGGTCAGGTGGTCAAACCCCGCCCCCTCCATATTTTAAAATTTTTTCTTTTAACAACAATCTGCATGTATTTAAATGGGGGGTCGGGTCTGTATTGAGTGCCCTGCCCCATACCTCCCACAAAAATGGCATGCACATAAACTTTATTTAGCGCATGTATTAATTGGTGTCGTTGGTTGGTGCGTTGTTTTGTTGGTACCTATCATGGTTTGCGTTATACGTGGGGCCGCCGTGTGGCAGGGGTCGGCCATCCTGCCAACTGTGGGTTCAACTCACATTGGCCTCTCTTATTTAATACATATGGTTATATATATATATGGTGAGGAGAGGCGTGGGGTGGTGGGGTGGTGGCCCACCACCTCCTTTTTTTATATATATTTTTTTAATTTTTAACAATAAGAAGGCCTTTTTGAAAATTCGGATTTTTGGCTAAAGGAGTCATTTTAACGAGGCAAAAATTTCACCCAGAATCTAGGCAGAGTTGGCTGGATTCCTTCTACAGGAAAAATTCTAAATTATGTCTCCATTAACCTGCCTAGTCAACAAAAGTCAACCAAAACTTTCATTGCCTCTATCTTCCTCATCTAGACTCGGATTAATGAACCATTCACACCATCGCGATCACGATGACGAGATATTTAACATGAACTTGGTTTGATCATAATCCAAACACTTTGAGTTTTGAGCTTCCATAAGCCCTCTTTATCCTATGTGTGTCCCTAGAGCCACCTGGATCATTTAAAGACGCCAGAACACGTCTCTAGCCTAGATCTCTAAGTATAAGTGTTAAGTTTCAATGCTTCTTTAGGTTAATTCAATATATTTTAACAGTTGATCTTGAATTAGGTTTCAATTACAAGGCCCTATTGCTGTCAACTGAAAAAAACTCCTACATGCAGCTATATGAGAAAGGAAATATTTGTCTTTGATGAAAGTTAACACTAATTGAGAGATAGAGAACACACAATCAATGCAACAATCAAAGAATAAAATATTTCACTAATAAATCTCCAATATGCACTGAATCTTCCTATCGAATGCACTTCAACTAGTCCTTTTAACATTAAAGAGAATTCATTTGTTTTCAAATACAAATGATGATGCAACTCTAGTCTTCAATGATGCTAGCTAATGTAACATATTGATTCAAAAAACTAGAATTATGTATTTTTCAATGGAATGATAACATGAATCTTTCACAAACACTTCAATGAAAAAATTTCAAAACAATCAACATCAATCAAATGGAAAGCACAAAAGGAGGAATCCTTCCAAACCAATGATGCAATGATTCAATCAAGAACAAGATGAGAAATGTGATCTATGCCTGAAAGAGATTCTTAATCCAGAGAAGAACAAACGAAACTTTTCAAACTTGTTTTATTGAAATGAAAGTCATAAAAGGAATAAAAAACGAAAATGCATGGAGAAGCTAACCAATAACTTGACATGTTGAGCACACAAACATATGAATGGATGATGACCTAGATGCCATAGGGCCACAAACCATCCAAAGACTCAAAAAATCAAGTAACAGAAGGCAAACCAAACAAGCACACAAACCAATCCAATGAAGATTTCCACTCAGGACAACATAGGCAAAACAAGCTAAGAGGCACAAATTAAGATGGTAGATACATTGTTATGATCCAAGAGAAACCCTGATCTTCACCTACAAGAATCAGAGTGACTGCCTAACTAAAAACAAACGTCGATCGGCACGACTGGCCAGAGTACAACTAGCATTGATAGGCCTGATTAGCGTGATTGTTTGGCCAAAAATAGTATTGATCAAAGGATTCAAGAAAAAATAAAAATATTCAAAGGCCAAATCCAGACCTGCCACTTTAAATTTCAGACTCAGAGCAGTAAACTAGGCAAAGCAGAGAAAACTAAAGGGAAATGTTGATACTAGAAAAGCTCACACAAAACCATAAAATGACAATCAATCAAACAGAAGGATTGACTCCCCAGCGGAGTCGCCAATTTGCGGTACAAGTAAATTCTCAGTGCGGACACAAATGATTCCTCTAGCCTGAGAGAGCGGGTCTAGACACAAACAAACAATCTATGGAAAATCTCCTTAATCTAGAATCAAATAAGAGGGCCTACCTCTTAGAACGCTATTATGCTTAGTGATGATCCTACTTCCTTACTCCATCTATCTTCATTTCCTTCCTTCGAATACCTGAAACAAGCAAACAAATGAAAACAACAAATGTGATAGCATACAATATTGTATTCAACCTACTTAATAGGTCAAGGAAGATTAAGCCATAAACATGTAAGATAACACTTCATGTAAGAATCAATCAATAGTTGTATTCATATAAATCAAAAAGAGATTACATCCAATGCCTTAACTTTTCTGGTCTCCTCCGATGTATCTGAGTTCCCACACTTCTTCTAACATCTCATGGATGGCCCCAACAATGGAAGTTTCAAGGCCTCTTCCCTTTAGTATCAAACAAAACCAAAACACACTATTCCACCTCAAACATACACTAGAAAGATACAAGGTATAGATTGTAGAAATTCTCCCTGTAGATTAATCTGATTATGCAATGTACTAAAGAAAATTACTTAATCTACTTATACAATCAAACTTGCGAAAGCTTAATCAATTTTGAGTAAGATCAAACAAAACACATACAATAGAGAAGAAGAATCAATCACACATGAAACATAGAAAAGTACTCTGGGGAAAGCCTCAGTTGGAAACCCCACTATCTGTATTATCATACAAGTGGAAATATCTCAAGATTACACAAAGCTTTAGCTCTCATAGCTATCTAGCTCTCAGTGCAGTCCTTCTCACTGCTCATAGACAGACTAGACAACTCATATACCTTTCCTCTACCCTCCAAGCCTCTTATTTCCCTGCGCTATTTTCCCTGGGTGTTCCTGTTGTAACCTTGTGTGACACTGATCTCACACACTGCTCCAACACACTGTAAAACTACGCAAATCTCAAGGAATGAATTCCTTCTGCATGCAAGATATTTTCTTATAGGAAAATTCTAACAACTAATAGTACGTTGTCCCTACCTTTAATCTCAACTGGGCCTTTGTCTGAACTGACATGCATGAGTTATTTATGAGAGAATATTCAGTTATATGTAGTACACTAGTTTCATGCATGCATGCATTAACTGACTGAACTCACAATTAGTTCCACAAACTATTTGGAACTAATTTAATTGGACTTAAGTCAGTTAACTGAGCTAACTAATTACTACTCAAATAAAACTCATCCTTATCTCCTTAATTAAGAGATAACTTCCTCAATCAAAGGGATAATCGTTGCATGACTTCACAAAGACCTCATGTTTCCAACTAATTAACTCAAGATGAATTAATTAATTATTTTTCAAACAACTGGTGAGACTAAATTCGAATTTTAATTCTCAATTTTAATTCAAGGACAAATTAAAATTGGAATATTCTTGTTGCTACATTTCAACACTCCCTCTCAACAAGAAAGGGATTATCTACCACCATGATTCTGTCTCTATGGAACTCGAATTTGCACTTTGACAATGCCTTAGTCAAAATGTCAGCATCTTGCTCCTCAGTCGAAATATACTGCAACAACATGATCCTCATCGCCACATAGTCTCTAAGATGATGATATTGAATGTTGATGTGCTTGGAATTCTCATGAATTATTGGATTCTCGGAGAATTTGATACAACTCTGATTATCATAATAGCTTATAGTTGGATCCATCCTCTGATCAAACAAACCAACTATAATTTTACGCATCCAAATGCCTCACATGTTGCCTAACTTGTAGGCATGTATTCAGCCTCTACTGAGCTGAGTGTAACTGACCTCTGTTTCCTACTGTACCAAGAAACTACAACTGACCCAAGGTTGAAAATTCCTCCTGATGTTCTCTTCCGATTTGATGGAATCTCTACCTAATATGCATCTGTGAAGCCCTATAGCTTCACTCACTCTGTCCATCTTTACCATAATCCATATTGAGATGTGCCTCTAAGGTATCTCAAAACATGCTTAGCAACCTTCCAAAACAACTTGGTAGGCTGAACCATAGCTTGACTCAGTTGGTTCACTGCATAGCACAAATATGGTCGTGTGTTCACTAAGTACATCAGTGAACCCACAAGTTGCCGATACACAGTAGCTTCTACTACTTCTCCTAAAGTAGCATCCTCCTTCCTCTAGTTACCTGCTAGAGGAGTTTGCATGGGCTTGCACTTCTCCATGTGGAATGTCCTGAGTATCTCATTGGCATACTTGCCTTGAGACACAAACAACTTCCCATCCTTTTGCCACACTTCCATGCCAAGGAAGTAGTGCATGAGACCCATGTCTTTCATCTCGAATTCTCTTGCAAGATCCTCCTTGCAAGACATGATCAACTGATCATCACCTATCAATATGAGATCATCAACAGAAACAAAAATGATCAATTTCTTACCTTCTACCATGATGTGGTACAGATTCGCATTCGCTTCACTCTTTGTGAAGTCCAACCCAGTGAAGTAGTTGTCGATCCTGGTGTACCAAGCATGAGGTGCTTGCTTCAGCCCGTAAAAATCTCTCTTGAGTCGTCACACATGTGACTCATGATTGAAGGTCTCAAAACCTTCCAACTGCTCTATGTACACCTCTTCCTCAATCTTTCCATTGAGGAATGCAATCTTCACATCCATCTGATGGATCTTCCAACCCATCTGTGTCAATAGTGCCAACATCGATATGATAGATGAGTACCTTGCTATAGGAGAAAAAGTCTCATCATATTCGATCCCCTCAACCTATGAGAAACCATAGGCAACAAATCTTGCCTTATGTTTCTCTACAATACCATCAACAACTTGCTTTACCTTGTAAAGCCAACGGGAACTCACAACTGACTTGTTCTCCAATATTAGAACCACATCTCAAACACTATTCCGAACTATGAAATCATACTCCTCCACCATAGCATCAACCCAAATCGGCTGTTGTACTGGTTCCTCAAAGGAAGATGGCTCAGTCTCAACACATTCCCCAAAAAGGGCCATGTATCTAGTGTACCTATTAGGTGACCTCCTCTGTCTGTGCTGAGAAGGTGGTTCTCCCACATTCTCTCTCACATCTGACAATAATCTATCAGCTTCTCTCATGCCCCTCCACCCATCTCTGGAAGACTCTGCTTGAGTGGATGCCTCCACTCCCAGAACCTCTGCATGTGGCTGCTCCACATTAGTCTGAGGCTCCTCCTCCTTAGGAACCAAAAGTTCCTCCACAGCCTATAGTTGGAGCTCCCTCTCAAGGGAAACTCGCATGGCCTTTTGCTCATAAAACTTGAGATCTCTGTGAACCACTGTCCTCCTACTGGTAGGCAAGTACACCTGATAGTTGTGAGGTGTATCAGTGGACTGCACAAGTATCCCCAACTCATCTGTCAGCTCAAGCTTCTTCTGGGCATCCTTGGTCACATGGAAATATACCAATGAGCCAAAGATCTTGAAGTGACCCACATCTGGTCTCTTCCCGGAGAAAGCTTCCTCTAGTGTCTTCATCCCAAGAATGCGATGTGGGCTTCTATTTTTCAAATAGACCACTGTGTTGCATGCCTCATCCCACAAATGAAGTGGTAGGCCTTGGTCATGCAACATCACCTGAGCTGCCCCCACAATTTTTCTATTATTCCTCTCAGCCACCCCATTTTTCTATGAATTATCAGGTGCTGTCAACTCTCGTTTAATTCCTTCCACTACACAAAAGTCCTTAAACTCTTGAGAGACATACTCTCCACCATTTTCGCGTCTTAAGGCCCTGATCTTCTTTCCCGATTCTTTCTCAACCAAAGCTTTGAACTCACAAAACTTTGAGAAGGTTTTATCCTTCTTCTATATGAAATAGATCCAGCATTTACGAGAAAAATCATCAATGAAAATAACATAATACCTTTGTTTAGCAGTGGAGGGTGTCGAGACTGGTCTACACACATCTGTATGAACTCACTCCAAGATTGCTTCAACTTGACTATCTCGATCATGAAAGGAAGACTTGGCGTACTTTCCCAAGTTACGACCTTTGCATGTGTCCACTTACTCAAGTTTACCTTTGGGAAGTCTAGTAGAAATCTGTTGCATTATCTTCAAGGACCCATGATGCAAGTGGCCCAACTGCCTATGCCATAACTCACCAATGTCTTGGCTTTGCACCAATTCTTCTTTCGAACTCAATGCAGCACAGTCATCTACCTCTAGCTTGCAGAGATTCTTTACTCGAATCCCAATCCTCTTGGTCTGACCCATGGCTATGTGTCTCAGGAACGCCTTTCCTTCACTAAAGACAACATTGTAGCCTTTGTCTTCCAACATTGCGACCGATACCAAGTTCTTCTTCAGTCTAGGCACATACTTTACATCAGTCAAGGTGAGAGGAGCTCCATGCTCCCTCTGAAAAATAATCGTACCTTCACCTGAAAGATGTTACTTTCCATCATCGCCCATATCTATGCATATATTGAGGTCTTTCTCCTCCAAGGTATTGAATAAACTCTTATCACTGGTCACGTGGAATGAGGCTCCACTGTCTAGGTACCAACCACAACCCACCATCAATGAAACGATACGTGCGATAAGGGTAAAATCCAATTTGAACTGAGAGGCCAGTGCCTCACCTTTTGAACCTTTGGATGATCCCTTCTTAGATTTCTTCAATGGACAATTAGTTGCATAATGGTTGACCTCATGACATTTAAATTATATCACTTTAGATTTTTAAATCTTCTTCCTACCATGAGAAGAACTCGATTTGGAATGGGAAGCCTTCCCTTTCCCTTTCCTTGCCTTACTTGCTAAGGCTAGATTTTCTTCATCATCATGCTTAGATGAAGAACCATCTTTGGTGCTCCTCCTGATCTCCTCCTGCATTAGATCTGACCACATTCGTTCCCAATCCGGTAGTTTCTCTCTTCCATTGAGTCCTTGTAGCTATGCCAACTCTTAGGAAGACCGAGGAGAGCAAGGCTCACCATATCATCATCGGCTATCATTATTCCCACACTACCAAGCTCATTTATGCAGGTGGTGAGCTTGTTCAAATATGTAAAAATAGTGTCGCCCTTTTCACACCTAATTTTCTTAAGCTTGTCCTTGAGCACCAGTTTCCTCTTGTTACTATTGTTCTAATATAGGTCCTTCAATGACTTCCACATTGAAAATGGAGTCTCCTTCCCATGGAGACTCGAGACAATATGGTCTCAAACTCTCTCCAGAAGAATCCTCCTCGCCTTCACCACACACTTCTTCCATTCTGCCAATTCTTGTGCATTAGTTGCAGCTGGCTTAGGGATTTCTTGATCAATGAAATCCTTCAAACCATTGCCTTCTAATACCGCTTCCATGTGATCCTTCCATGCTATGTAATTCGAGCTACCATCCAGTGCATACTCAAGTCTCAAGCCATTGAATTCCATTTGTGAACTATGAGATGTGATAAGAATTCGATTTTGTACCTATAATCTAGAACTTCAAACTTTGAATCTCCCTCATTAGTATACTGTTCATAGCTCTTATCACCTTTTCTCTAATACCATGTAGAAATTTTCACTGTAGATTAATATAATTATGCAAATTACTAAAGCAAAATACTTAATCTACTTCTACAATCAAACTTGGGGAAGCTTAATTGATTTTGAGCAAGATCAAATAGAACACATATAATAGATAAGAAGAATCAATCACACATGAAACATAGAAGAATACTTTGAGGAAAGCCTCGGCTAAAAACCCTGCTATCTGTATTTTCATACAAGTGGAAATAACTCACGATTACACAAAGCTTTAGCTCTCATAACTATCCAACTCTCAGTACAATCCTTCTCACTACTCATAGACAGACTAGACAACTCATATGCCTTTGCTCTACCCTCCAAGCCTCCTATTTCCTTGCGATGTTTTCCCTGAGTGTTCCTGCTGTAACCTTGTGTGACACTGATATCACACACTGATCCAACACACTATAAAAATATGCAAAACTCAAGAAATGAATTCCTTCTGCATGCAAGAGAATTTCTTATAGGAAAATTCTAGCAACTGATAGTACATTGTCCCTTCCTTTAATTTCAACTGGACTTTTATCTGAACTGACATGCATGAGTTATTTATGAGAGAATATTCAGTTATCTGGAGTACACTAGTTCCATGCATGCATGCATTAACTGACTGAACTCACAATTAGTTCCACAAATTGTTTGGAACTAATTTAACTGGAGTTAACTCAATTAACTGATCTAACTAATTACAACTCAAATACAACTCATCCTTATCTCCTTAATTAAGGGATAACTTCCTCAATCAATGGGATAATTGTTGCATGACTCCATAAAGACTTCATGTTTGAATTTCTCCAACTAATTAACTCAAGATGAATTAATTAATTATTTTTCAAATAGTTGGTGAGACTAAATTCGAATTTTAATTCTCAATTTTAATTCAAGGACAAATTAGATTTGGAATATTCTTTTTACCACATTTCAACATAGATGTCTTGATGATCACTCAAACTCACTCCAAAACTATTTTAGCTTGGGGAAAGAGAGGCTTATATAGCTTAGATGGATCGGAGATGGTTCCTCCCATCATGGGAGAAGGTCTTATCTCTTAAACTAGGGTAATAGGAATATTCTTGGGAAATTATGCAAAAGGGGATTATTCTGCTCATGAAGAGGGACATAATGGGAGTTTCTTCATGATGGGAAAGCATGTAGGGTTCACTATAGAGGTCCTCCAGGATCATGGATGGGGAGTACAGGGAAAATGAGAAAATTTTATGTAACAAACCTATGAGAGAGTTTGAGATGAAGGACATGGGGCTCATGCATTACTTTCTGGGCATGGAAGGGTGATGAGGAATTGTTTGTGTCTCAAGGAAAGTATGCCAACAAGATACTTAGGAGGTTCCTCATGGAGAGTAGAAAACCCATGGAGATTCCTTGTTGGCTTGTTGGGGCCTGACCTAGGTTTAGAGGTAATTTAACCAAACAAATCTCGGTACTACTGGCCCTTTCAGTAACAAACCACGGAGCATGGACTGAGATCTCACCTGAAGTAGTATGGGAGGGTGCTAGAACCAGGTTTCCGCACCCTGGAGATGTATCATGGTTTTCAAGTGGTCCATGGTTTCACACGTTGCTACGTGCACTTTCCTATACCTCGCATCCTAATATACTAGCTTCGCGCAGCCCTACACAGGTGTCGAACAGTGTTGTCACCCAAGTCCTTGTTAGTAACCCAATATTAGTTGATTAACTTAGCTTATATATATGCTTTTAGTTATACTTAACAATATTCATCATTCATACAAGTGCGCGTAGTAAATAAACAATATAATTGCAAATCATATTAAACATGTAATAACTTATAACAAATGCACATAATTGGTAACAAAACCTTTCTTTATTAATCTCTTCTTTGGTTATAGACTCAACTCTACCCTACGCACTCAGGTGCAAGGGTCTGCGCACTTAGCTGCAAAGTCTCTTCCTACTACTACGACCCAAGACCCACTTAGACTCTTCTTTTATGCTTCGCTATCTCATTCTATCAATTAGATTCTATTCTCCCTTTACAACTCAGAGCCTCGCTCTATTTATAAAATCCCATGGTCTGCGGACCATGGGTAGGCTAACATTATATTCAAACTTAGGGCAGACAACCCTATGACTCTAACATACATTTCATGCCCGCAATTCATGGAGCTTTACTTAAAACTTGGGCTTTGAGCCCTAAAACATGCTGTGGGGGGATTCCATGCCCAACGGGCCCCCAACACAAACATCGTGACTCACCCTTGAGTCACGCTGTCAGTGTGGCAATCTTGGCGCGGATTCCCTCCAATTGGTCTCGAACGGTCTCGATGTCCGCATCGTACTGATCTACTACTTGTTGAACCTGTTGGATCCATTCTTCTGAGACCTCTATGTCCAGCGTGTTTTCTTTCATTTGCGCATGCATCCCCTGAATGTGCGTGATATTCCCTTCAATATTTCCCGTGATTGTGAAGGCCTCATCAATCCATGGCTGAATGTGTGCTTTGAGAGCTACTTCCTTATGACGCACCATGTCCACCTGCTCCTTTAATGCGTTGTCTTGTTGCATCCTCGCAAGCCAATGAGTGAGGACTACCATTTGTGCAATTCCTCTGACACTGTCATATTGCTGCTAGAGTTCGCGCACCTCTGTCTCTAGGCACTGGATGTTAGGGTCCTCCTACAAAGTCATGAGGACCTCAAGTGCATGTTCCAACATGTTGGTACAGTCATGTATAGCACCTCCAATTTATTCCAACCCTGTTGTGATAGCGCTAGAGCATTGTTATCGGACTTCTGTGGGAGTGGAAGGTTTCGCCTTCAACTGCAGCTTGGTGATCTAAAGATTCAGCTCTAGCTTAACCTTTATCATCTCTTCTCTATCCTCGTAGACTCCAGTTGCCAAATTGTGGATCCGCACTTCTACCGGTAGATCTGTTGTGATGGCTAGCTCCAGGACGCGTCACCAAGTGTCATCTACCGTCTACACCAATTGATGACTCTACAACACCAATTCGTCGCACTACAAGCTGAGTTCTTCTATTTTTATTTTCTGCTCACTAAGAACTTGGATAATGTGGCTCTCCCTGGCCCACAGCTCTGTCGCTATCCCATCTTGTAATTGATACAATGTTTCTTGGGGAAGGGCAGCCAGATTAAGGCCAAGGCCTTTCATCATGCTAATCGACAACCAATCCATTTATTGGATGAAACTAGAGCTTCCTCTGGAAACACTATTGTATTTTCCATCCTTAAGCGCAACATCTACTCTGTTGTTGAAGCTCCTACTGTGATGTGTGTTGACAGGGTACCTTCCTGAGGGGGCTGCACCTGTAACTCTTACAGCATCACCCTGAGGGCCCCCAACATAGTCTTATGCTCTTGCATGAACTCCTAAATTGCTTCACTTGTGACATCATGGACCATCTCACAAATGTCATGGAGATCACCTTCAGTTAAGGTGATCAGGTCAATGGCCAACTTCGAGGCCTTGACCTTCTTCCTTGGGCCTGTTCTCTCTATGATGCGTGGACGCTTTAACTGTGTGGACATGGCCCTTGGGTCTACGCTCCCTTCTATTTTTTCTATTTCCTCTGCCTCCTGCACTGAGGACGTTGATTGGCCCTTGTCTGCTGTGTTGTTGCCACCTCTACTATCTGCATTGTTGTTGCTACTTCTGCGGCCTTCTTCTTCTCTGTGGCTTTCTGTGCCGCCTCTCGCATTTCCCTTACCTCAACTGCTGCCTTTTCATTTTTCCTTTTCTCTACCAATTGAGTGACGCGCAACCTAGCATTGTCCTTTCTTCTTCTGGGCTATCATCTTCTCTAGTTCTGCTAGGTCTGTGGCGTGCCATTCTGGAGGCCATGTCTCCAAGACAACAAAAATCACATCATTAGTGGCTACAAATGGTAGCTTTGTCCATTGCTTCGCCGGATCATTTCGCACCCTGATATAAATTTTGTGCATATCAGCTTTGAAGTCTGCAAAACTCTGCAAACTATTGTGCACCATAGGTCACAGGCGCAACCTCTAATTGATCCACATCTAGATTCTCACCTCCATGAGCACCTAGAAAATTTTGGTGTCACGAATCTATTTTGCATCCTTTGTGGCTCAGAGCAAAGCATACTTCACGGCCTCTGGTAACTCTTTGTCAATGTTGGGGAATTGACTATCCTCTGGTAGTTCTCCTGCTACTAGAAATATGGATAACAGCAATCATGCGTAGTGAAAGGTTTTACCATACTCCTGGGCTTCGTGATAGTTTGTCAAAAATTCCTTGCAAAGGAATTCAGACCAATTGAACTGGACCCCCACCGCGTACTGCTCAGCCAGTGCAACCACTAGTGTTGATACCTCGTTGGCACGACACTTCCTCATAACTTTGCCAGCCAGGGGTTGGTTTTCTACGCAAACCCCTTTGTCCTTGATGCTAGAGATGGTGTAGGCCCTCTTCTTCTTCTCCAGCTTGTATTTTACCTTCATGGCTTCTGCGAGAGCCAAATCGCTGCCCTTTCTGACTATAGTTGCGGGGTCCTTTCCTTTACAAGGGAGCTGAGAAATACGGTGAATGAGGTCTACCGTGATGGGAATAGGCTCCTCTAGCCATAGATACGCATCATGCACAAGGAAAAGTAACTTCCTGATGATGAAAATGGTGATGGGTGTGTGGTGGAAATGTGATATCCATAATAGGTGCAGCAAGCCGACCTTTTCCACACTGCATGGCTATTTCCACAGCTCTAATGTTATCACCACCCCCTCAGTATTTTGGTTCATCAGTGTCGTGGTCTCTAGATGAGGGAAATTCTCGTAGTCAATGAGGCCCAGTCATCGAACTTCATTGTTTGCGCGCAGCCTAGATGCATGCCCTCAAATAAAATTCCATCTGGGAGGAGCGGTGTCTGGAGTGAACTCTTTGTTTTGTCCAGATCCTTTAGCACTTTGGTTTTCCCTTTTCATGGAGGGACATACACAGGCAATTTTTTTGTAGAGCATAATGGCCGGATATCCTCCTCCATGACTTCATCTTCTTCTTCTACGATGATCAGGTCCTACAAGTCTTCTTCTTCCTCATTTATTTCTATTGTGACCGCTTTCCCCTTCTTTGCCATGGTTAGTTTGTTGTGTCACGGATTCCTCGGGGACACGCGTACTGGACCCATTGCCTATTTATCCTTCTTGGGCCTCGGTGTTCACGGTGGTTTGGGGATTTCAGTTACAATCCCAGTGCCTTCTGGAACATCCTCCACCATTTGGGTCTGCGCAGCCTCACCGACAGTTACCTCTTTAATTCCCAACCCATCCTTAGTGGCTGTCATCATACCCAAGCTATATTCTGTCACTCACAAACTTAGGCAATCAATTATCGCTCGACTCTCAATTCTCTGTGCTCTGCTCAAATGCTCAATTCTTAAATGAACAAGTGTTGTTCACTGGCCAGCCTTTTAAGTTTTATAGCGTCTTTTGAATTTGAATTCGACTGTTCCCCTCATTTTCGGGCCATCAATGCTTTCTTGGCGGTAGATTTTCCCAAATCTTGCCCATAAATCGTGTCTTAAATGCCCATCGCCCACTCCATTTGTCCTCAAATCACACATCCCATCATGAATAGTGACCTCAAAGGTCACTTCCTAGCCAACTTGTGTGGCAGCGCAACCCTCCATGCGCGGTTGCGAACCTTGTGATGTTCTAATTCTGGGCGCATCTCCAATATCGCGCAGCTTCCAAGAAGAATATTTTATAGTCCCACGCTCCCTTTCAGCTACCTGGAGTGCTAAGAATGTTCTTCCTATGGCTAGTCAGGTGGTCGCACCACCTGTGTGGGGCTCCATCTTTTCCTCCAACATGGTTCACGAAGAATCCTCATCTTCCATTGTGGTGAGAGGCACCGCACACGTTACTACTTGCAATGTGCTACCCTGGCCACTCTATTTGGTGATATGTGGTCCAAGCCACAAAAACAAACTAACCAGTTCACAATGATAGTCCTCCAACTTGTTAGTATGCTCGTACACACCTTGCCTTACCATTCCTAGCTTTTCGATGAGAAATACTTCTTTTATTTCGTCTTCCAGCTTCTTGACCTCCGCATCCATTAAAGCACTGTTCTCTCTTAGTTGTACCTGGACTTTTTCAAGTTCGTGAAGTCTAAATTTTCCCCATCGGATTTCTTCCTCAAGTCCTATATGTTATGTTTCTCGTAGTTGTGTGATTTCTTTGTTCCAGTCTGTGCATACCGTCGTATCTATGGGTGTTGTTATGCACAGACTTAGCTTCGCA
This sequence comes from Pinus taeda, assembly GCA_000404065.3. Taxonomy (NCBI): domain Eukaryota; kingdom Viridiplantae; phylum Streptophyta; class Pinopsida; order Pinales; family Pinaceae; genus Pinus; species Pinus taeda. The sequence continues at coordinate 367,075 of APFE030811293.1, forward strand.
TGCTCCTTAGGGACTATAGCCCCTGCATCATACTTCAGCTTCAGAAGCGCTTGTGCGGCCAGAGTTCTACACATGGTCCTATAAGCCCATACAACTGCTGGTACGCGCAGGTCCCAATCGGTGCATCCGACATGGTGGACCCTATTCAGAACTTCTCACACCATGTCAAAGGCTTCCCCATGTATGATTTTTGGCATGCTAGGTCTTATCATACTTCGTCGTTTGCACACTTGTCTTGCCTACTTCTACTTGTTGTTCCTGTTTCCTATTGTGAGAGCAGTGTGCATTCGTGCAGGTTGCGCACCATTCACCTATACCCATCTGGAAAGGTGAGCGTTCAAGTTGTTTTGTCCATAATGCCTAGCTTCGACCCGCACCTGAGGCTTCCCAAATTGTAAGTGCATCACCTTTCTGCATTCGTTCTAGTCCCTGAAACTCTCCTAGTGCATACCCCACCACCTTGCGGGCATAGCACGCAGTGCCCATTTTAGAGCATCGAATCGTTGTTGGTTTTGGCACTTCTCTTTCAAATTTGTTCAGGAATTCATCCACCATTGTCAACCTATCATACATAGGTAGATCCCTTACCTCTATTGTCACCCAGCATAGTGATCTTACCATCATGTTGCAGTTGAGCATGGTTACCTCGTGTAACGAGTTCTTCCATCCTTCTGTTTCGTCATCCGAATCTGATGTGCAAGAGCTTTCGTGCAACCACAAAATCCTGTCATCCTATGTAGGATTTACCCAATCCTATTCTCAAGTGGTTATCTTGTAAATACAGTCTATCTCATCATCATGCACTGGCTCTGTGTAGCATGATCCTTCCGCAGGCTCTGAAGTTACCACGACACGCATTGAATTTTCTCAAAGATCATTTTGTGCTTCTTTATATTTATCACTCCATTCATATTAGTGGCCCAATCTATTCCTAGTAGTGTGGGATAGGGATTGATATCACCGATAACCTCTATTACTTCAAAATCTGCAAGCGTACTTGCACCTTCGATGTCTACCGTTATCTGCTGCAATCTCCCCATTGGTAGGATCTTCTACTGGTTTGTCATTTGCAATTGAATAGGGAAACATTGCAATGTGGGCCTACCCATGTGCTCCTATGTCTGCTTTAGCAGCACATTCGTATCTGATCCTAGATCATGAATTACTTGATCCATTTCATACTCCTCGATTTGTGCAATCAATCTCATTTCCCTTCTCTTGACCTAACACACCTAGTGATAAGTTCCTGTAGTCCTTTCATAGCCTTGTCATCGCGCAGCAGCTTCATACATGTCTCCAGAAATGTAGTGAGCATTGAAGGATCCATCTCCAGTCCTAGTGGATCCTTACTACCTGAAGTGGAGGCCTCCATGAAGCTCTTCTTAGCTTCCATGAATGTGTCCTTTGCGTGCTCGAAATCAAATTCAGGTTCCTTTGTAGGAGCCTTCCGAACCTATGCACTTTCTTTAGGCTGCTTACCTTTGTCATCTCTTGTCATGATAATGCTTCAGAGCATGATGTTTACATTTGGGTTCTCTTCGCGTGGCTCAGACCTCATCATTTGCAAATTCTGAGTTAGGGGAGGCTGGAGTATCCCTTTATCATGTAGCCTCGCTATCAGTGTAGGGCAGTCCTCCGCCTTATGATCAAACTGAGTAGAATATAAACAGGATGCTCTCATCGGATTTGTACAATCATGGGCATAACGCCTTGGCCCTCTGCAATTGTAACAAATCAGTTGTTTGTGACCCCTTCCTGGTCCCATTCCACCTCGACCTTGTCCGCGCCCCTGAAATCCATTGTGCGTCATCCCTACATTTGGATCGAGGGCTCACATTGCGGTCTACACTCTGTCAGTAGGAGTTTTATCCATCATCAGTTCATAACTTATATAGGTGTGTTCATCATGGCCTACCGACCTGCAGAAATTATAAAACAATTGTTGGGACATCTATGTATATTCTGTAATAGATGACAATTATCTGTAGCATGTTTTCCTCCTATCCAACAAGTCACGCACCATAATGCAGGTGTCGTGCTCGGTCCTTCTTGTGCCTTTAGTCTTAATGGCATCGACCCTCCTCCCACCAAGTAGTTCGCGAAGACTGGACAATGGCCCTTATCATGACCCTAGCCTTTGCATTTTATGCACCATACCTCTTCGCGCACCTCTAGCCAAGTTGTCATGTCCTGTTTTAAACTCTGCATTTCCAAACACAAATTTTGTAGTTGCACGTGGATTTGTTGGACTTGCAAGCCAAGATCTTGTATTGGGGTCTCGTGCAGTCTCATTACAATATCCAAAGCTTCGGCCTAGGTGGATAACTTCTGCTGTGACAGCACCATCCTTAAATGCGGTGTTAGTGATGCTACAAACCATGCGTGGTGCTATCCATCTGTCAAGGTCATGTTGGCTTTGCAAATCATACTCTTTAGTCTCTGATCCAGATCCCATGGGGTCACACCTGGAAGAATTGTGATTTCCTTACACCTGATAGTTGATTGCGTCTCTGATTTTGACCTACTAAATTCCCTATTCAGCTCGGCCTAGATATCTGCGATCCTCGCATTTAGATGGTCGTTAGAATGCTTAATGTACCAAATCAGTGCATGATCCTGCAATGCGCTTACTAGTGTTTCCTTCTTTATATTGTCATCCAAGACTCCTTATGCTTCCCATATAGATTTCACCATGAACAAAAATTGTTCTAGATCTTTGTTCCCTACTCCTCTAAATACCGGCAATTTTATTGCGCTCGCCATATTGAAATGTGGTGGTGATGGAGGTGGTGTGGGTAGAGATGGAGGTGAAGATGGTGAGACTAGTGGTGGTGTAGGCGGAGGTGGTATGTGTGGCATTCGCTGCCTTACCAGACTGATCGCACTTCTCAGAGAAACTTTCGCGAGCTCTTCCTCACTTTCCCACCGAGGCGAAATCAAGGGGCTATTTTCTATCTCTACGCTACCTTCGTTTCTATAGATCCTCCCACTTCGCATAGCCCCAAACATAAATTTATTTTCATAACCCACTTTTCACACAATAGAATTTTAATCCAAGTGTTCATATATTTAATGTACATACCTTGCAGTCCTTTGAGGAAGTGTCGTTCCACCTTGTTGTAGCTGACTATCATGTCTACTGTGAACTCGGTGATAAATCCTCCTATAATTTGATCAAGCCAATGGTCCATAGCACGCATCATCTTATCTTTTGATGCTTCTAGTCTGTGCACTAATTCTGGAGTCCACACAATTAGTTTTTCAAGCCTCCACCTTCCCTGACTGTCTGTTAGCATCACGATCCACTCATACAACTCAGAGAGGAAAGAAGTAAAGAAAATTTCGTGGATTTCTATATGTTAGTAGCACTCTAACCACTATTCCTTTGATACTCATGGATTCCTATTTTTCTGCATTAAGAACTCGTGAATCTTTCTTTCCACCCACACTTCAATTTCTTTCTTCGTCGAATTCCAGTGACACGACATCAAACATCCCTTATGCAGATCTTGGTCCTGGAAACACAACTATTTTTTGGCTTGTTGGGGCTTGACCCAGGTTCAGAGGTGATTTATCCAAACAAATCTCGGTACTAATGTCCCTTTTTGCAACAGTCCGCGGAGCACAGACAAAGGTCTCACCCGAAGTAGTATGGGAGAGTGTTAGAACTAGGTTTGTGCACCCTGGAGGTGTCTGATGGTTTTCAAGGGGTCCACGGTTGTGCACATTTCTACACACACTTTCTTGTACCTCGTAGCCTAAGATAATGCCTTCGTGTAGCCCTACTTGAGGGTCGAACAGTGTTATTATCCAAGTCCTTACTAGTAACCCGATATTAGTTGATTAACTTAGCTTATTTGTATGCTTTCAGATATACTTAACAATATTCACCATTCATACAAGTGCACGCAGTAAATAAACATTATAATTGTAAATGATATTAAACATGTAATAAATCAAAATAGATCCATAGAATTGGTAACAAAACCTTTCTTTATTAATCTCTTCTTCGGTTACAGACCCAACTCTACCGTGCGCACTCAGCTGCAAGGGTCTGTGCACTCAGCTGCAGAGCCTCTTCCTACTACTATGACGCAAGACCCACTTAGAATCTTATTTTATCTCATTCCATCAATTAGATTCTATTCTCCCTTTACAACTTAGAGCCTCGCTCTTTTTATACAATCCCATGGTTCGCGGACCATGGGTAGGCCGACATTACATTCAAACTTAGGGCGGATATCCCTATGACTCTAACATACATTTTGTACCCGCAATTCATGGAGATTTACAATAATATCACTCAAAACTTGGGCTTTGAGTCCCAAAACATGTTGTGGGGGGATTCCATGCCCAACACTCCTCTAGTAGGTGATTAGAGGAAAGAGGATACTACTTGAGGGAAATTAGTGGAAGCTATTGTTTATAGACATATTGTGGGTTCACTCATGTATTTGGTGATCACATGACTAGATATGTGCTACGCAGTTAACCAACTTAGTCAAGCGATGGTTAGGCCTACCAAGATGTATTGGAAGGTGGCAAAGCATGTGTTGAGTTACCTCAAGCGAACTAGTCAGTATGGATTCTGGTACAGACAGATAGAGGGAGTGAAGCTTCAAGGCTTCACTGATGTAGATTGTGCAGGGAGTCCATCCAATATGAAGAGCACATCTGGAGGAAACTTCAGTATTGGGTCAGCAAAACTTTCATGGTACAGCAGGAAGCAGAGATTTGTTGAACTCGGTTCGACAGAGGGAGACTACATGGCTGCAAGTCAGACAACATGTGAGGCCATCTCGATGAGGAAGATTTTGGTTGGTTTGTTTGGTCAGCAGATGGATCCAACTATGATTTACTCCGATAATCAGAGTTGTATCAAAATTTCTGAAAATCAAGTTTTTCATGATCGTCCCAAGCATATTAATATCTAATGTCATCATCTCAGGGATTGTGTATTGAGGCGGATTATGTTGTTGGAGTACGTTCCCATGGAGGAACAACATGCTAAAATTTTGAAAAAGGCATTGTCAAGATGCAAATTCGATTTTCACATAGATAGGATAGGGGTAGCTGATAATCCATTTCTTGTTGAGAGGGAGTGTTTAGAAATGGCAACAAGAAATTCCAGTTTAATTTTTCCTTGAATTAAGTTGTGCATTAAAATCGAATTATATTCTCATAGCAGCTTGTAAATAGTTCATTAAGTTTAATTAACTTAATTACCTTATCAATTTCGAGTTGGAAGTATTTATGTAGTCATGTATATGTTCTCCCTAAATTTTAGGGGTCCGGGATGAGTTTATTTGAGTTGTAATTAGATAACTCAGTTTGACTGAGTTATAGATAGTTAAAATAGTTCTAACTGTTTGTGGAACTATTAGAGGCCTAGTAGTGATTTGGTGCATTGGTGCATCCTCAGTGCTACTCTAGCTAACTGAATATTCTCTCATGAGAAACTCATGCATGTCAGTTCATAGAAAGACCCAATTGAGACTAGAGTGCAAGGACAGTGTACTATCAGTTGTATAATGATCCAAGTTGTGTCGATCATGCATGTAATCAGAAGAGGACATAGATTTGGATTGTGCAGTTATGGAAGAAGGAATTCCCATTTAAATATGGGTCATTCCTCATAGGAATTACGCAAGGAAACAGGGGCTTAGCAGAAAGCATAAATTGGCTAAGCATTGGTCAGTGTTGTCTTGTGAGGCAGAGAATTGATCATACTTGTGCGGAAATTCTCTTGTGAGGACAAGGTTTGTATTATCACTCATAGTTCTGATAAATGTAATAGATAGTTGGGGTTTTAAGTAGTGGCTTTCGCCAAATAAACAACTGTGTTATGTGTCTTGGATTATCTTCCTCTTGTGTATTATTGATTTAGAAATCTATTGGTTTATGTTGTTTAAAGGGTAGAGTAGATTATTGTCTTTTGTTTTAGTACATTACATGAGTTGTGAATCTACAGGAAAATCTACATGGTATCGGAGTTGAAGATATTATACTAGATGATATTTCGAAGTTTTGATTTTTGGGTTATAGGTGAAATTAAAATTTGCAATACATACTTCAAGATTGGAAAATGGATTTCTATGGTTTGAGGCTCAAGTATGCCTTGGAAGGCAACTCTAATTATATAGCCTAGAAGGATAGGATGGAGGTTGTGTTGGAGAATAATTTCCTCAAGGAATTTGTTGATGAAGACATTCTTAAGATAGCGACATCGAATGCATAGAATCTGGCCAAATGGAAGAAGTGTGTGGTGAAGGCGAGGCGAATAATCCTTGTGGGCGTTTGATACCACATTTTCTCAAGTCTCCACGGGAAGGAAACTATGTATGCTGTGTGGAAATAATTGATGGACCTATTCCATAACAACAGTGACCATAGGAAGTTGGCACTGAAAGAAAAACTTTGAAAAATCAAGATGGAAAAAGGTGAGACCATTCCAAAATACTTGACCAAGTTCACTCACTCTCATGATGAGCTTGGAAGTGTTGAAATAATATTTTTCAAGGATGATATGGTGAGCCTAGCTCTCCTAAGCCTTCCCAAGAGTTGGAATAATTATCAAGACTTTGTCAATGGGAGGGAGAAGACGCCAAATTGGGAAGATTGTGGTTAGATTTGATGCAGTAGGAGATCAGAAGGAACACCAGAGATGTTTCCTCATCAAATATTGATGGTGAGGAAAACCATGCCTTATCAAGTAAAGAAAGGATAGGGAAAGGGAAGGCATCCCATTCCAAATTGGATTCTTGCCATGGAGGTAAGAAGAAAGACATGATGAAATTTAAGTTCTTTCATTGTCACGAGCTGGGCCATTTTTCTACAAATTGTTAGCTCAAGAAGTCCAAGAAGTCCTCAAGAGGAGAGGTGGGTGAGGCTTTGGCCTTACAATTCGAATTGGAATTTACTATCCTTGCATGCATGGTGTCATCAATGATGGGTAGTGTATGGTACCTTGACATTGGAGCTTTATTCCACATGACTGGTGAAAAGGAGTTCTTCAGTGACCTAGAGGAGAAGGATCTCTAGAAGAATATTGAAATGGGAGATGATGGGAGGTATAGTGCTACTGGATTAGGCATGGTTACTTTTCAAAGGGAGCAGGGTGCTGCTCTCACCTTGAGGGATGTTATTTATGTGTCAAGGCTAAAGAAGAGCTTAGTATCAGTCACCAATTTTGAGAATAGAGGATATGATGTGATTTTCTCGAAAGGAAAGGCGTTCCTTTAAGACATAGATAGGGTCAAGTAAAGAAGATATGGATTCAAGTTAAGAATCTCTACAAGCTATAGGTAGAGGATTGTACTGCTTTGAGGATAAAAGTAGAGAAGGTGCAGAGATGAGACGTTGGTGAGTTGTGGCATAGGCGATTGGTCCACTTGCATCATGGGGCTTTGAAAATCATGTAGCAGATCTCTACTGGTCTTCCATAAGGTACGCTAGAGTAAGTTGATAAATGTAAGGGGTGTACTTTGGGAAAATACACGAAGGCCTCCTTTCACAATAGAGACAGTCGAGCAGAGGCAATTCTAGAGCGAGTCCATTTAGATGTGTGTGGACCATTCTAGAAAATATCCACGACCAAACATAGGTATTATGTTATATTTTTTGATGATGTTTCTCATAAATGATGGATATTTTTTGTGTAGAATAAGGATCAAAATTTCACAAATTTTGTGCATTCGAAGCATTGGCTGAGAAAGTGTCTGGAAAGAATGTTAAATCTCTAAGGAGTGATAATGTTGGTGAGTATGTCACAAATGAGTTTATAAACTTTTCTTCAACAGAAGGGATTAAATGAGAGTTGACAGAACCCCATAACCCATAGTAGAATGGGGTGGCCAAGAGGAAGAAGATAGGCATTATAGGGGAAGTACATGTGATGTTTCATGACTAGGGCCTACCACTACACTTGTGGGTTGAGGCATGAAACACAATGGTTAATTTGCAAAATTGTAGCCCACATCAAATACATGGGATGAAGACACCAGAGGAGGCTTATTCTAGTAAGAGGCCGAATGTTAGTTACTTCACGGATTTTGGGTCATTGATATATTGCCATGTGACTAAATATGCACGGAAGAAGCTTGGGTCGACTGCAAAGTTGGGGATATTTGTGGGGTACACTGATACACCTCACAACTATCAGGTGTACTTTCGACCAGCAGGATGACAATGGTTCACAGGGATGTCAGATTCGATGAGGAGAAGGCCATGTGAGTTTCCCTTGAGAGGGAGCTTGAGCTACATGTGGTTGAGGATCTTTTATCTCCTAAAGTTGAGGAGGCTCAGATTGATGTGGAGCAACCACATGTAGAGTATCTAGTTGTGGAGACATCCACTCAAGCAGAGTCTTCCAGAGATGGGAGAAAGCACACCAGAGAGGATGATAGGTTATTTCATGATGCATGGGAGAATGTGGGAGCACCCACATCTCAACACAAGTAGAGGAGGTCATCTGAGAGGTACACTACATGCATGGCTCTTATGAGCAGATGTGTTGAGAAAGAGCCATCTTCCTTTAAGGAAGCGGTGCAATAGCTAGTTTGGGTTGATGCCATCATGGAGGAGTATGACTCCATAGTTCATAACAGTGGTTGGGATGTGGTCACAAGACTGAAGGATAAGTCAGTGGTGAGCTCCTGATGGATTTACAAGGTAAAGCAAGCTACAAATGGTAGTGTGGAAAAGCTTAAGGCCAAGTTTGTAACCTGTGGCTTTTCACGGATAGATGGGATTAACTATGATGATACCTTTGCTCTTGTTTCAAGTTTCTCATTTATTAGATCTATTTTGGCACTATCAACGTAGATGGGTTGGAAGATACATCAGATGGATGTAAAGATAGCCTTCCTTAAAGGCACGATTGAGGAAGAGGTGTACATAGAGCAGCCTTAAGGTTTTGAGACCTTTGACCATGAGTCTCATGTGTGCCAGCTCAAGAGGGCATTGTATGGGCTAAATCAACCACCTCGTGCTTGGTAGACCAGTATTGATACCTGCTTCATCAAGTTAGGCTTCACCAAGAGTGAAGTGGATGCGAACCTGTACCACACAGTGGTGGAAGGTAAATTGTTGTTCATTGTATTATATGTTGATGATTTAATTTTGGTAGGTGATGATGAGCTGAACAAGTCTTGTAAGGGGGACCTTGCAAGAGAGTTTGAGATGAAGGACATGGGGCTCATAAATTACTTTCTTGGCATGGAATTATGATAGGGTGATGGGGATTTTTTTTTGTACTCAAGGAAAGTATGCCAACAAGATACTCAAGGGGTTCCTCATGGAGAGCATCAAACCTATGGAGACTCCTCTAGCAGGTAATTAGAGGAAAGAGGATGCTACCTCAGGGGAAGTAGTGGAAGCTATTGTTTACAAGTAGCTTGTGGATTCACTCATGTATTTGGTGAACACGTGACCAGATATGTGATATGCAGTTAACCATCATAGTCAAGTAAAGGTTAGGCCTACTAAGCTGTATTAGAAGGCATAAAATAATTTTTTGAGATAACTGAAGGGCCCTAGTCAGTATGGATTATCATATGGACAGATAGAGAGAGTGAAGCTTCAAGGCTTCACCGATGCAGATTGGGCAGGGAGTCCATCTGATAGGAAGAGCACATCAGGAGGGCTCTTTAGTATTGGGTCAACAAAAATTTCATGGTACAATAGGAAACAGAGATCTGTTGCACTTATTTTGGTAGAGGTAGAGTACATAGTTGCAAGTCAGGAAGCATGTGAGGCCATCTCGATGAGGAAGATTTTGGTTGGTTTGTTTGGTTAGTAGATGGATTCAACTGTGATTTATTGCGATAATCAAAGTTGTATCAAACTCTCTAAAAAACCATTTTTTCATGATCAGTCCAATCATATTGATATCTAATATCATCATCTCAAAGATTGTGTATTAAGGAAAATTATGTCGTTGGCATATGCTCCCACGAAGGAGAAAGATGCTCAAATTTTGATAAAAACATTGTCAAGATGTAATTTCGAGTTTCACAAAGATGCGATCAGAGTAGCTTATAATACGTTTCTCGTTGAGAGGGAATGTTGCGAAATGGAAACAAGAAATTCAAGTTTAATTTGTTCTTGAATTAAACTTTGAATTGAAATCGAATTCTATTCTCATAGCAAATTGTAAATAGTTAATTAAGTTGAATTAACTTAATTAGATTAGGAAATTCAAGTTGGATGTGTTTTTGTAGTCATGTATATGTTCTCCCTAAATTTAACAGGTCCATGATGAGTTTATTTGAGTTGTAATTAGATAACTTAGTTTGACTTAGTTATATACAGTTAAACTAGTTCTAACTGTTTGTGGAACTAGTAGAGGTCTAGTAGTGAGTTGGTGCATTGGTGCATCCTCAGTGCTACTCCAGCTAACTGAAGATTCTCCCATGAGAAACTCATGCATCTCAATTGAGAGAAATACCTAGTTGAGACTAGAGTGCAAGGTAGTGTACTAACAGTTGTAGAATGATCTATGTTGTACAGATCATGCATGCAACCAGAAGAGGACCTAGATTTGGATTCCACAATTATAGAAGAAGGAATTTCCAATTAAATATGGGTTGTTCATCACAGGAATTAAGCAAGAAAATAGGGGCTCAACGGGCAGCAGAAATTGGTTATGTGTTGGTTAGTGTGGTTTTGTGAGGCAGAGAGTTAATCATACTTGTGCAAAATTGTTCTTGTCAAAACGAGCTTTGTATTATCATTCAAATTTCAGATTAATGCATAGATATTCAAGATTTTGAGCAGTGGCTTTCCCTAGAGAAACAATTATGTTATATGTCTTTTATTATCTTCCTCTTGTCGATTATTGTGTTATCAATCTATTGGTTTCTGCTATTTAAAGAGTAGAGTATATTCTTTTCTTGTGCATTAGTACATTACATGAGTTGTGAATCTATAGGAAAATATAAAAAATGGAGATCCTACGACCAAGTTATGACCCTGGGAAGTTGGTTGTCCAACCAATCCCAATATCCCCCACAAACTCTTGGAATTCCATATCCTAGGGTTAGGGTTTTGGTTTTTTAGGGTTTCCCTTTGTTGTTCGATAATAAAAAGGCCCATTGATCCAGATTTGAACAGGAACGCAATAAAATACAGAGATAACCATATACACAAAGATGCAGTGAAAATAATGCTTCATTTCATTAATGGAAAATACTGAAATATGCTTACAACCAGAAATGGAAATAAACCATCTAGGGCAATGGTAGCTTATCTCTGAGAAGAGATGTGGCGGCTACATGCCTGTGAACTGTTCTGAACTATGTTACAATGAGGCTTGAAGGCCTATTTATTGTTGAGAAACAATGGAAAACCCTTCACATTCCAAAACCTAGCCCTAGAAGATGAAACGCCAAA